>BMAO01015100.1:0-18175 GCA_019973975.1 Trichonephila clavata | reverse complement strand
GGGTTCATAAATGATGGGAGTAACTTTAAGGGTGATAGTACACATCAAGACGAGTAATAGTAAATAGGAAACCAAGTGTCCCAAACGTCTTCCGAAGGAGAAAGGCGCCATCAAAGTTTAGGGTCCTAAATTTCAAATGATGATAAAAAACGGGAAAATGGATCGATTCATTTGCGGTTTTCACTAAAATCATTCTTTAAATTAGTATTTTCATTAAAAAAAGTTTTAAAGACAAAGTTAAAAAAATGCCGTTAGAGGGCGCTCTAGACTTTGGAGTACCGAACAACTACCTTTTACCAGTATTTTTTTTATTTTGTTAAATGTTTACAAAAGCTTAGATTTTAACTTGAATTTTGAGCGCAAAATTGAAACCATCGGGAGCGGTTAAGTGGCGCAAATGTAACCGCGTTTAGGGAGGAAAAATTGAAATGCTCGTATGTAATGATCAAAATAAAAAACGATAAAGCAAACTTTAAGAGGCGATAGTACAACACCAAAACAAGTAACATTCATCAAAGAAATCATACTCGTAATTTTAACCCGAAGGTGATAGAGGGCGCTGAAACAGATTTCGTTTTAAGAGACAAAAAGGAAACAAAGAACATTTACGTTATAAAAAAAAGTTTAATTAGAAATGATTACAATATCTGTTCGAAACACTGACCATTAGAGGCGATGCATGCGGTACAACGGCGAAGAAGGGATTCACGAACCCTCTGAAACACGCCAGGAGTATCGCGCACCTCTCCTGCAGCTGCCGAAAGTCTGGCGACGAGTTCTTCTGCAGTTTCGATAGGAGTCTCATACATAAGACTCTTCAAGTGTCCCCACAAAAAGAAATCCAGGCATGAAAGATCGGGCGATCGCGCTGGCCAAGGGACAGGACCACTTCGCCCAATCCATTGATTTGGAAAGGTTGCGTTTAGATAATTTCGCACCTCTGGCGCAAAATGAGCTGGTGCTCCATCCTGCTGGAACCACATTACTCGCCGGATACGAGGGGGAACATCTGTTATCATTTCCGGCAGCACCTGTTGCAGAAAGGTAAGATATTTTTTTCCATCCAGGCGTTCTGGCAGAAGATAAGGTCCAAGTAGATGGTCACCAATTATTCCTGCCCAAACATTTATGGAAAATCGTCGCTGATATGCATGTGTAGAAGACGCATGTGGATTTACATCTGCCCATTGGTGGGAATTGTGGGTGTTAAATGTACCGTCACGTGTAAATGTACATTCATCTGTAAAAAGCACAGTTGCACCAAAATCGGGATTTAGGGTGTGCTTCTGCAGATACCAGCGAGCAAAATCCATTCGACGAGGAAAATCCCTTTCAGTCAGTTCCTGGACTCGTTGGACATGAAAAGGATGCATACTTTCATCCTTTAGTACTCGCCATGTCGTGGAGGGTGATACTTCAATTTGACTAGCCACTGCTCGCGTGCTTGTATTTGGATGATCAGTCACCATATCCAGAATTTTTTCTTCCACGGCTACCGTTCTGTTAGACTTCGCACAGCCTGCATTTGAACGTGCACCAAAAAAGGATCCTGTCTCACACAACTGTCTGTGCAAGCGCACAAATGTTTTATCATTGGGCAACCGCCTGTTGGGAAACTTTTTTCCGTATAATCGTCGCGCCTCTGCACTATTCCCATTTGCAGTTCCGTAGATGAAGTGCATATCAGCCTTTTCTTGATTAGTGAAGGGCAACATCTTTCGTTACGTTTGTTCCGTGATTTACACTTGCACACTCGGGTCAATGGCTTTTATCTTAATAACAATTTGCATATGCGTTCTTCTTCTTCCCCATATCACAATTTCATGTTCTTCTTCCAGAATCTTGCAGCTAAAACGCTTGCATGGATAAAATTTGAAGATGCTCTAGCACGTTTGCGTTTGAATTCAAATCATGCATTTTCTAATCGAAGTTGATTGTTTTTATGTTGTACTATCGCCTCTTAAAGTTTGCTTTATCGTTTTTTATTTTGATCATTACATACGAGCATTTCAATTTTTCCTCCCTAAACGCGGTTACATTTGCGCCACTTAACCGCTCCCGATGGTTTCAATTTTGCGCTCAAAATTCAAGTTAAAATCTAAGCTTTTGTAAACATTTAACAAAATAAAAAAAATACTGGTAAAAGGTAGTTGTTCGGTACTCCAAAGTCTAGAGCGCCCTCTAACGGCATTTTTTTAACTTTGTCTTTAAAACTTTTTTTAATGAAAATACTAATTTAAAGAATGATTTTAGTGAAAACCGCAAATGAATCGATCCATTTTCCCGTTTTTTATCATCATTTGAAATTTAGGACCCTAAACTTTGATGGCTCCTTTCTCCTTCGGAAGACGTTTGGGACACTTGGTTTCCTATTTACTATTACTCGTCTTGATGTGTACTATCACCTCTTAAAGTTACTCCCATCATTTATGAAACACCCTGTATATATATATATATATATATTATATAAAACATAGAAAAATGAGAGAGAGAGAAACATGGTACATTTAGATTGAAGTAAATGCATGCTGATTAATTTAATTGCCATGCGGAAAGAAGAAGAAAAGAAAAATTCACCTCAACTCAACCTATTTTTATCAATATTTTTTATTTTCCTTATTTTGAATACATTTTGAATTGGATTCTTTAAATTAAATTTGTTTTCATTCAGTTCTTCATGTTTTCTAATGACGTAGTTCAATCGCTAATATATAACCATCTGTTGTTAAATGTATGTTGCTTAATTTGGCATATTTTCTATTTATTCTTAATAAGCTTTTTCACTCTGGAAAAAAAAACTGTAATGCACAATCAACGTGGATTGTTTAAAATACGTGTTTAATTTTCGCATAGTTACGAGATGTTATCATTCATCTGGAGATATTTTTGATAATTTGAATGATTATAATAATAAAAGGCATCTGGGGAATATGCAACCTGTGACAATAAAGTTCTGTGAATAGTCCTGTAACATTAACGTAAATGAAATATTAACTAAAGTTACCTTGCTGTTTGAAATAGTCACCTCCCATAACTATGTACCACTGAGATCTGCTATACATGTCCTAGAAACTTTGCATGAAGTCTTCGTTTGGGATGGAGTTCAAAAACCTCGTCATGTTTCGTTGGATGTTAGGAATATCGTCAATATCGATAACACGCTTTTCTCATCAGTTAATTGACGATCATTTCCTCACTTTGTCAATGTTTTCGTCACTGACGAAGGTCTTTCGTCTTCCGCTGTGGGGGTAATCAGAAACACCTTCACTGCTTTTCCAAAACAAGCAAACCACTCATACACACACTTCATGGATAGAACTTGAACTTCAGAAATCTGTACCAGCATTGCCTAAGTTTCTTTTCATGTTTTTTCAAGTTTAAAACAAAACTTGAAGTTGGTCTTTTATTCGTTCATTTTCCAGTTCTCAGTTAAGAACCAACATACTAACAAGCACTTTGTAAAACAAGTCTTACATGGAACACAAAAGAGTCTCAACTGAACAACTGTGGGGTAGGGATTGCAATACCGAGATACCGAATACTGGTATTTTGAGCCATTTGTAGTTTTCGAAATATCGGTATTCGCAAGTTAAATACCGGTTTTTTCAGTATTTACTAGAAGTTTTTAAAATTGTTTCCACTATATGTTCAGGGATTGCCAACATAGCAAAAAAGTGTACGTTATAGTGTTAATTATTGCACCATGATTAAATATATTATAAATGAAATAATTTTACTTCTATACAGAAGGTGAAGATATTGAACTTCCTTATTCCACTCATTTTTTTAAATTTTTCCTTGCTGATTCTACAGGTTTCTGAGGCAACTCACATTAAATCCATGCATCTGATTTTTTCATTTCCACATAAACACGATAAATGACTATTAATCTGAACTTAAAAATATAGACATAGAAATTATTTCTCTGCAAATAGAACTAAATACACTACTCCTAAAGAAGTTCTCGTTGAAAGAGGAATAACATATCCAATTTCATCTGCCTTCCTTCATCCATCAACACCTGTTACTAAAATGACTCCCTTACGGGCGAAATTGAATTCCCTTACTGTGAATACTAAGTTGCATCAGAGAAGTTATAAAATATCTGAATCATCCAATGCCAAAACTATCTTATTACAGCTTAGATCGGTTCAGCACTTGTGCACGATTCGTAATCTTATTTCGTATCTGAGAAACTAAGGTTTTACTTCTGAAGAAAATGCGTAATATTTCGATAATTTTCAAATTGGTGAGTTTGTTATTCATATGAATTTTGCATATATTTTAGTGTTCAAAATATATTTTTAGATTCATTATATATATACTCATAAATAATAGCCCATAATAATGAATAACTTTAAAGAGCATAAAAAATCAGTTCATAATACATCGGTTTGGTTTTGTTATTTATATAATGAAAATAATATGGTGGCACAAAGTAAAAAAATTTCTAGAATTGTTAAAATAAATGGAGGAAGTACAAGCGGACTCCATACACATTTAAAAACGAAACATGATACAAATTTGTTAAAGAGGAAAGAACCTAATTGCGATGAAGGTGCAAATTTAAGCACAGTTTCTAAGCCCAAGCCGTCAGGGATTTTAGATTATTTCGAAAAAAAAAAGATACTTTTGATGGAATTATAAGTAAAATGACAGCATTCGGTGGTTTGTCATTTCGAGTGGTTTGCACTTCTACTGAATTAAGAAAATCACTATCCACCAGAGGTTTTAAAAATCTACCTACATCGATTAATACTATAAGAAGAATTGTTATAAATACATTAACGGTGTTCGCAATTCTTTGAAAACACGACTAATACAATTAAAAGTAAAGTTATCATTTGATGAATGGAAGAGTGTAAGAAATAGACGCTATTAAATATAAACATTCATTCTGAAAAAAAATTTGGAATATAGACTTACACATGTCTCAGGAAGTATGCCAGCCGAAAAATGTGTGGAGGTGCTTAAATCTAAATTAGCAAAACTGGATTATCCCTGAAGAAGATATTGTATCTATAACGACTGATGGGGCAACAGTTATGAAAAAAGTTGGAAGGTTGATTGGTGCAAATCAGCAACTGTGCTATGCTCATGGAATTCAATTAGGAGTAATAGATGTATTATACCAAACAATAAGGAACAGAAGAATTCAAATACTGTGGATATAGAAATTTTGGATTCCGACTTTGAAGTCAGTGAGAGTGATACCGACAATGAAGATAATGACAATGTAATTGTTGAAGATTGCTAATGAGGATGAAATATTAACTCATCAAGAATTGCTTCCTATAATTAATTAAGTTCGAAAAATTGTTAAGGTATTTGAACGTTCGCCTACAAAAAAAAATGCCTTATTTCAAAAATATGTACTAACTGAAAATAAAAAAGAGCATGTGTTAATTGTAGATTCTAAAACACGTTGGGACAGTTTACTCTTAATGATGGAACGATTTTTGAAACTGAAAAATCCAATCAAAAAGGCAATTATCGACTTAAAACTGCAAATTAATTTTTCAGATAGTGAATTTGACCTTATATCTAGAACTGTATCAGCTCTAATTTCAATACAACTGGCTGTTGTGGCATTATGTAGGAGAGATTCTAATTTATTAACAGGGAGTGCAACAATAAATTTCATGTTGCAGTCACTGAAAGAACAGAACACGTCATTGTTTGAAGAATTATATATTACATTGAAACATCGCACAAAATAAAGACATACAGAAATAGAAAATGTATTATGGTATTTATATAATTAAAATGATTTTAAAAATGGAAATGAAAAAGAAGAAAAGTGACTAACCAAATCAAATTTGATCAAATTTATAGTAAATTTTCTTGAAATGTTTTACCCACAAACCTATTTACATTCAGAAGAATTCGGTACAGTTATAGACGATGATGACATTAATGTCAATAATGAAAAGGTATTGACCCTTGAACAAAAATTAGAATTAGTGATATCTAAAAAAATTCCACAAACCAAAATACAGTACAGAGATCAGCTATAGCCAAAACCATCCGACGAGAAATCGATTTATTTGTGGATGAGGGATTTAGAGGCAAATACTTGGAAAAAGTACATCGTATATTGCTAACAGTAACACCGACTAGCGTAAATGTCGAAAGAACGTTTTTCGATAGCCGGTAATTTTAGCCCAAAATTACGTTCCAGGTTTAATGATAGTACAATTGATGCATTATGTTTTTTAAGATTACATTTCAAAATTTGTAATAGTAGATTGAATAGTAATATTTGCCCTTTTTGTGATTAAAATAAATAAGGTGTTCCTTTACTTATTTAGTAATTTGCTATAATTTAAATTACCAATTATATTTCTTGTAATACTCCCAATCTCTAGTAAAACTGGCAAGTTAAATAAAGAAACAATTGTGTGTTTTATTTCTTTTTCTAAAATTTCTAATACTGGTATCCCGTATTAAGTTCTAAGAAATACCGAATACCGGTATTGAACTTTTGGGCCGATATTGCAATCGCCACAGTGTGGGGAGGATTGTCAACACCTGCCTCTACAGAAGTGCAGCGTTTTCTTTCGTCAATGTTGCCAGATCGGCCGTTTTGACTTCATTCACCGAACTTTATTGCCAGAGGTTGAACAAACTTTGGATGTGATCATTCCCATATTAAATAACGTTTTGTCTGTTAGCATAAAAAACAAAAACTAGTTTTTCTATAGATACGAACAATCAATTAAGATTGTAGCATTAACAAAGGTTGAAAACACACTGATTTATTGCAATATATGCTATATTTTATTTTAATAATTTGCTAAAGATATTCGAAATATTTAACATTTTAATGTTCGTGATGGAATAAAAAGCCTTGGCTAAATTTTGGTAATTTAATTATGTTCCCAAAACTGCTTAAAACATAAATTTACATAAGGAGATATTTTGTATAGTATGTAAAGTGAGATATGTTTTTTTATTTTTTTTAAAGCCCAAAGATCTATTTTCATTTTTAAGAAAACTATCATTTAGGGTGACAGACAGGTTTATGTCAAATTGAATTTTTCACTTTTTCATCTTTAGAATACATACTCTTACATGTCCTAAATTTTTACTTAAAATTGAGACTCGAATGGATTCCATTATGTGTTCTTTTATCGAAGATGATTTAAAGAGATACTCAAAAGCCGCTAAGTAATATTTAAATTTTTTAATCTGCATTCATATGGTAATATCGAATCCAAATACAATATAAATTCAATTATAAGATTAAATGCATTATTTGAAAAATAGATCTACTATTAAAATATGTTTTAACAATCGAGAATAAGATGTGTAACCTAATATCAAATTAGTAAAGGGGTCTTTTAATTCAGATTTTTTTTAAAATTTATGTGTTAATCATGGAATACAATTTCCGAGTGATCTTGGTTAACGTGTGCCATTACCGGTTACGTTACATTCAAATGGAACTAATAACGGTGTGAATTATCTGGTCAAGTGTTAAGATGGTGTCACTTGACAATGACTCAAAATTATTAATCCCTTCTCCAATAGCCGTCATGCTACTCTAAGATGGGATCAGTACAACCAAAACTTACATATTTCAGTAAACCAGCGTTTCTCAAACTGTGGAGCACTCCCCCCCCCCAGGGGGATCATTCTATCATTGCAGAACTAAATACATTTTCCAATTCCAGGAGAGAATTTCTAATCGGGAAACGTTTCCTTCAATTCAAATAAACTTTTTAATTACTTCTTGCCACTTTATAATTATTAAGAAGTTGTTTATCACCCAACGCTACTTTATTCGTTACTTAGTATTTATAGTGAAATTTTTCCTGTTTTCCAAACCTGAGACAAGGTCTTAATGCGATTTTTAAAATCGCTTTTTATTTCTATCACTGTTAACTTCGTCTAGGGCGATTGCACTCTTGCTTATATCACTCCTAATATGCTTATTCATTTGTTTTTATTAGAAACTACTATTTTAAGTTGTGAGTGATTTCCATTTGAAATCGCTCCCTCACCGTCCTGCCTACCTAAGGGTGTGGAGGGAAACAAAGCATGACCAGAAACTTACATAATAATAATTATTTTATTACTATTCAAGCACACTAATCAACCACAAGTTAAACTACAAGAGGAGCCCTTAGGAGTGATATAAAGAAGGCAATGAACCCTAAGTGAACAAGCGCAAGTAATCAGTTTAATTTAACCTAATCTATCTTAGACTATAAATTCTCAATACACTTATTTATTATAGTGGTAAACTCCGATGTTAACTCAAGTTATGATAATTAATTAAATCTCACATTCGAATCACCACAACAGTGCCTCCACTCCTTCTCTCTTACAATTACAAAACCTTGACTTTATATAATCAAACTAATCTCCACAGCAAGGTTTCTTCTTGAAAGGAAGGGTTGAGAATTAACGCGAATTCTAGCCCCAAAGTTTTCCCAAGAGGATTAGTTAGAAGGTCGTGTGTACACATGGAATTCACACACAAATGGAACTTAATGGTGTGACGTCGTCACAATGGAGAAAGCGCCTCTATTCATAAACATTTCCACAGCTGGAGAAAACGTGTTTTTAGCTGCATTGTGTTGTATCAGACAGCTGGACCGTCGGCGATGATGTGTCTGGGGAACACTATGGGCTAGGCATCGCTGCATTATTTCTATTCATGGCAGTGATTGTACGTCTTGAATGCTGGCGCCTCTGCAGGCGGCGGCGAGGTGTTTGAAGTACCAGATGTCAGCCGGGCCCTTGTCGCCGGGAACCTTTGAGAGGGACCGGACTTTTGTCATCTCTGCACGAATGGATGACGTGCAAGACCGTTGGTGCCGGGTGCAAAACCCTGAGGTCGGCCAATGGGGATTGATGAGGGGCGTGGAGTGAACCCGCCCCTAGTGTTTAAAAGAGTGGACTTCAGAAAGAGAGGGAGGACTCCTGATGAACTGGGGAGACTCCGACGAGAGATACCCAAGAGAGAAGCCTGCTGACGGAGGAAGAGGCTCCGGACAGACTCCAAGACTCCTGATAGACTCCTGAGAGACTCGTGATAGACTCCCACGAGAGATTCCCGGAATTGAACCCTGCGGACGAAGGAAGAGACTCCGGACAGACTCCTACGAGAGATACCCAAGAGAGAGGCCTGCTGACGAAGGAAGACTCCTCGAAAGACTCCGACGATAGATTCCGAGAGAGAAGCCTACTGACGAAGGAAGGAGCAAAGAGACTCCGGAAAGACGGCTGATAGAATACAACGAGAGATTCTTTAATAATTAGCTTAGCGTACATTTTCAATGTGGTGCAAAGCCGTTACAACGGCTACTTTTCTGGTTGTCTACATTTAAATTAAAATTTGGTTTAATTAATAAAAAGCAACGTAATTTTTTTACTAAGCTTATAAATATGTGATACTTAGTCGGGATGCTCTGCTCACACAGAATGAATACGTGAAAAGATTTTTACCAGTATTTTATTTCAAGTAGAAAAATATAAAACTTGGTAATTCGAATGTTATTAATTAGTTAACGTATCCTTGTTATTATTTAATTAAACGATTGAAACCTGATAACCAAAAACTTTTATTTACTTTATTTAAAATACAGTTTTAAACATCTTAATCGATTTAATTAGTACAATTTTTAACAACTTCCTTTTTTATTCACTTTTTAAACTATTTTATGTCTGCATATCCCTTGTTACGAAGTCATGCTTTCTGAAGCTTCATGCGATAATCAATATTTTTTTTCATTGATATATCAAATATTCCCAATAAACGCTTGTTAATATTAATTTACTTAATGTAGCCGACAGAATAAAAAGACAATAGTAGTTAAGAGCAAACTTAAAATTTAAAAGAGAGTGGCATAGAGTGGAAGAATTAAAATTCCGAATGTGAAATGAAATTGAATCTCTTAAATTCTTTCTTAAAATTGTGTTTAATTTAGGATTAGTGGTACCAGTTCAGGGTATATTTGTCGTTTTATTTATTTCAGATTAAAATTACTATATCTGTCACCAATAACAAGTAACATTTAATCCAATCAGATAAATTAAAATTATGTATAGGATAAGCAACAGTTTTTCTGAGAATAATAGTTCATTCTAAAAATATTACAGGTTAGTATGATTCGATAAATAATAAGAGAGTGTAGTGAATTCTCAACAAACAATTTAGAAAACTGTAAGGACTGTAGGGTAAAAAAAAATCACCTTCTTTAGAAAAAAATCATATAGGGGATAAAAATTTGAATGTTTTAGTTTCGTAGAAAAAAAATTGATTTTCAATCAAAAAAGTAATTTTTTAGCAAAAATAAAAATAAATATATGTTTGTTTGTTTTTTATCTGACATACGTCTGTTATTCAGGTGCTAACAAAATCAATTCAATAGTAATTGACAACTTTTATAAATTTTTTATTAACTTCTGTTTTATTATTAATTTTTTAAAAAAAAACCTGACGTATTGATCGTTTTATCACCATAGCTCACTCCTAAGAGATTGCAAATGTAGTTGCCTGCATTATCCTTACTAATCACCTTTTAATTTTATAACAAGGTGTAATGTAGTATGATTACCAAATAGATCATACAATTTTATGCTTTTTATAAATCCACTGACATAAGTAAACTACTTTCTGCTATTATTTAAATTTTGTGGTACATCTCATAATAATTGAAATGTGTAAAAATGTTGTAACTTCTCTATTGAATTTTCTATTAATCGGTATTTTTCGTTTATCTCGTGCTATAAAAGGTACTTTGTGTAGGATAAAGTGAGCAGTTACTTTTGAAAGCAAATTGGATGTTAATATCTTCACGTGATGAAAAAATCAAGCTAAGAACATACTAGTTGAAGTGTTATCATCATGTCTCGATATTAATTTAATTTTTTTTTGTTAAGACTCTGGATAGACCCCTTGTGTGCCGACAAGTTTAACACAAGGCTTACAAACGTAAGTCAATACTCAATCAATAGTGGTAGGAAGTTTCAAGTAGAGGGATACAGGCACAAATGGGAATCAAAAGGGAAAAAAAGAAGGGATGCAAATACAATAAATACAGAACAAAATACAAAATTGCTCACATACAAAAAATGGAGACATTCAGTAATTAAAATTATACAATCGTGAAGGCTTGGGAACACTTGTATGAACATAATGAGATTTTCAAAATACAAATACATATAGCATACAATGCACACACAAACATATGCATATATATATACATGCAAATACACATCTGTACATATACGTACAGTAATTGATAGCAAACACAAAAAAAAATTCAATCAAATAATACTGGAATAAATGTTATTAATTAATGCACAAAACGATGGAAAAGAAGATTTGCTCTGAACAAAGGCAGATAAAGGAGGAGACCACGCTATATTGTTCTTTTGTAGAGTACGTCTTTCGGAAGAGAATTTAGTACAAGCAAATATCAAATGCTTGACATCCTGGACTGTGTCACTGGAGCAAGAACACTGATCAGTAGGTGACAAATTGAAACGTTTCAAATATGCTTTAAAGTTTCCATGCCCAGTTAGAAACGGTAAGTTTAAAGTTAGCATGAAAATGTTTAGCCTTTAAACGTCTCTGAATAGAATCAAATTCTTTGTTGAAGTGATCATTATTTGATATTTGATATAAGTTATTCCACTCAGAAATAATTTTTTCCTTAAGAAAATTTTTATGATTTCGGAATGCTCATAGGAATCAAATTGCTTAATTTTGTCTCTTCTTTTGCAAGCCAATTAGCACGTTCATTACCATAGATTCCCGTATGACCTCGAACAAAAGAAAAAAAAAACTTGTACACCTCTGCTTCGAAGAAAATTGAGATTAATTTTTGGGTTTTAACAATCAGTTGATTTTGAGAATTAATGTTATTTAAGCGATACAACTATAAAAGAGAATAGCTGCAAATTAAGAAATTTGAGGAAAGGTTTTCGTTAATACAGATCCAAGAAACTTCTTGAGCTATGCAAAGCAATTCAGCCTGAAACACACTACATTCATCTCTTGTTCTAAATTATTAATTTAAATTAATGAGGCCTATTTTTACCAAGGCTTTTTTGTAACTATTGAGGTAAGCTTAATATATTCAACTGATGAAGAACTTGAAAAATATTGATATAAATAATGAAAAAATAAGATAACATCTAGAATCATTCTTATTTTTAAATTAAATAAAAATAATTATTTTCAATCTTATTTTGTTTTCTGCAATGAAATTGTAAGATAGAAATGGATAATAGAGAATATAAAAAACTTTGAACAGAGCAAGGAATATTTGTGTATTAGTAATCACAGATTTAATTTAGATAGGCCTCAATTACACAAAATATCTTAGAGTTTCATCATAAAATGAGATAAGAAAAGAATGAGCTATTATTTTTTAAACAATAGGGAGAAAATAAGAGAAACTTTTCAAAACATTTTTTGTCAATACACTATTTACATCCGTAAGAAATCCTTTGTTTTTTGAGTGTATATTGTATTGCTAAAAATAATATTTAAATATATATGACAAAGAAAATTACTTATACTGGCGTTTTATCATCAATAAATAGAAGCCTCAACCTAGTAAAATAGCTTTGGCGGGAAGTATAGTTTTAATAAACGAAAGAGAAATATTTCATTATAAACTATGCAGTTGATCACAAAAAGTAATTTCGTTAATTCATTAAAAACTTGGTTAATATTTGTTAACAATAACATTATTTTTGCTTCTGTTTTTAGTTACTCCATTTGAAAGTTTAATTTTATCCTTCTCGTATTCATTGATTGTACTTTTTTCATCAGTCCCGTGCGAACTTTCACGGTATTTAACACAAATATGCCCAGAGAAGAAGTGAACTGAATTAAATAATTTAATATATAATTTCTCCTTAAAAAGGATAAAGATGGAGATAAGTAATGTTTTCAGTTATGAAATAGGTGATGAAAACCTTTTTTTCTTACTTATAAATATTTTCGTATCAAAAGATGATGTTAGTTATCGTCTGCATATAATTTTACTGTTATTATTATTATTATTATTTTTGTGGAATATCATTAAAAAGATTTCTTGTCTGGAATAATTATGTTTATTTTTGATTTCTAAAATTTTTAGCTAAGAATTGCTGCATACCTAATCATATTTTCAAATTTATTTTGTAGAAAACCACAGCAATATTTGATACAAACAAAGAGAAATTTATGGTTTCCTGGAGGATTATGAACTTAAAGCGGATTTAATTTTGAGCAAGACGATTTTTAACATTGGATACTTTGAGCTTTTTGAAATATTTCGTTATCTGAATAATTTTACAATTTTCTCTCTGTCAAAGACTGAAATATTGTGTACACTTCCAGTTAAAGTTTTCTTTACTTTAGTTTTACATTTAAAGCTGAAAGGGTTTGGGGGATTCTAAGCTTGTGAATAAAATTATTATTCTAGTTCTTAATCTTGCATATGTTAATTAGTTCTAAAGCTAAATATATTAGGTATTCATCATAAGATAAAAATTCATAATAAAACCATAATTTAACTTCAAGGTTGTTACTGTTCCTGGAAGCATTTCTGAATACTGACTGTCGTCACTTTTCTTTCCTTCTCAGAGATTTTTGGAGATGTGTCTATCATTCCCTCTGCAGAAATTCTCATGTATCATACGAGAAATAATTATTTTCTATAAAGATATAAATCTCACGCTTAGTAATCTAAGTTTTTAGTTCTTTTCAAAGCACGAAACTTTTTTTATCCTTGTTTTTAATTAGTAAACATGCATGTATAAAATAATAAAAATGGAGTTTCGCAGCATTATGTTATACTGACTCAGTTTCAGAGAGAGATTGTCATTTATAGTCTGCGCGGTCTTTCTCAAAAAATCAGCTTACGTCATAGATCATGATGTTAATAGATTTCTCCAGCGATTTCTAAAGCATCCATTTGATAGCCAAATCGCCAAAAATGATGCCAACTTGGCTGTATCGCTAATATTTTGCCAAATTTGGACTAAAACGTCATTATAATGTATGGGCATAGTTGCTTTCAAATGCTACAATTTTTTTCTAAAAATAAATGCAACAGATATAAAGTATTTACACTATTTTAATCTTTAATTAGAAAATATTCGTAACAATTCTAAAATGCTTTAAAAATTGATTTGTTTTTCATGAAATTATTAAATCAAATAAAGTATGTAACGATGCTTTTCTTTCTAGTAAGTAGTATAAATCCACTGAATATTTTTAATTTCTTGACTTTTTAAGAAGAAATGCTAATGGTTTACTTAATGCTTGCTTAAAAGTATTCTTTTCGGAATATAAAACAAAGAATAGAATGGAAATTCTCTCTGCTACTTATGATTTCGAATGAAACAGGTCGACTGAAACAAATTATTCTGTAACAAGCTCTAGGTTAACAAGGGCGCACAATATCTTACAAAGGCTTTCATTATCTAATTACAATTATGCATTTTCTTTGTCTATTACACAATCTAATTACTATAGAAGATACACTAACATCAGGAATCAGTCACGATATCTACGCCAAAACATAGGTAATATTTTGATCCTTGAAAGTGTCTTCACTGAAAAGTAGTTTTTTTTTCATTTTAAATGTTTGGATAAAAAACGAGATAACGATACTAACTTAGTTTAAAAAGTATATAGAGTTTTGTGGCATTATATGATATTGTACCGGCTCAGGTAATTCATGACTCTTCTTTCATTTCCCTACACATCTTTCCTGTGCTTTGTATCACATGTCGTAAAACATTTAAACTAATATCTCTTCAGTTTATTTTTTATTGTAACTCTTTGTTTCGAATCAAGAATTCAAGAGTACTCAAAATAATAATCTTAAAAACATTTTAAGCTACTGATTTTTTTTGTAAATTGTAAGTTTTGTCATGGGTAGGATTATAATGCTTCAAATATTTTTAACTATAATCTGATACAAAATCTTTTTCTGTTGTTTTAACTCGTTGCTTAGAAATCTGGATAAAAGTGATTTAAATAAGATTTATCTTGGTGTTTTTTATTTTCCTCATAAAGTGGATATTTTAGGCCGATTTTAAAATTTTGTTACGGGTGATATTAAATCATCAAATTGCAGCTTGAATTATTGGTATTTTTTAATAAAGCTTCAGGAAGAAAACTTATTAAAGTTTCAGAGGTACATTATATTTGAAATCTTTTTTTATAATATCATTCTAAATATGTCAAGTATTATATCTTGTGAAAATATAAAAGAGCATTTTCCTGTTAGAAGAGATAGAATGATTAATTTTACTTAAATCTTTCATATACTACTCACCAAGTCAAGGCTAAAAAATTATGGTAAATACATTTTTTCAAAAAAATATTATTATGTAATACACATGAAATAGTAACTAATATAAATGTTTTCTTTACAATTCATCTGAAACTTTTAAATGTACTGCAGTACCTTTGTTCTAAGTACTAATATGCTAAAATAATTTTAAATGTACTGCTATTCGTACTTACATTGATTTAGAATCGTCTGCTGGTAAATACTCAAATAAGTTTGTAATTATAAATTAAATAAAAAAATATTTCTCTTTCAGGTAAGTCATGCCTGAAAATATATGTTTAGCTGTAAAAGGATGATGTATTTAAATTCAAATAATTGGTAACCACAATTAAGTACATTAGCCAAAGATATTTTGTTAACTACGATAGCCGTAGAAATATTTCTTAAAGTTAAAGCATTTGAAAAAGGTTTGGAAGATTAAGAAGAAAATTTTAGAAAGAAGAATAAGAAAGCTTACCACATATTCGGGGTAAAATATCAAAATCTGAAATAACAATGAAGTAAAAATCTTTAAAAATAGCTCTTATACACTTTAACGAAATATTTTGGTAAAGGGCCAACAAAGAGTTTTTAGATGAGATGTGAAATTCAATGAGAAGAGGAAAAGGTAAAATATTAACAAAGTTTTTTAAAAATTAAAAAAAGTCATAAAAGTAAAAATATTTTTACTTCAGTCCCGTTTTAAGAAAATAACTTTTTTAAAGAAAAGACGATGATAACGTCTAGTAAATGTTTCACTCAATCTAGAAAAATGTGAATACTTAATGTATTTAACAAAGAAAACACTTCAAGTTTTATTATAATTAAAAAAGTTCATTTTTAGAAAAGGCGGTTTACTTTATTTAATTTTTCACTTTTCATACAGTTTCAAATTACATCCTATAATTAAATACTATTCAATTAAAACCTATGAAAAGAGTTATTTTTCCCATGTTTAATTTGAAAGGTAAGATATTTATTTTTAAACCATTTATAATTATTTTTATTTCCAAATTTAAAACATAACTAATAATAATGTTGGGAAGCTTAGGTGTTTTCCTCGTCTTTCTATTACAAGTCAAAAATACGAAATCCGTCATTAATAGCCCTGGTATTGTTTCGAAATTCAACGTAAATAGCTTAACAATCAAGACACAGTAAAACAAATATCCACTCCTAAATTAATAACAATTTTCTTATTTGAAATTGTACAATAAACAATTTTCACAAATTATGCTAAATATGCACAGTGATAAAATATCAGATATTTACTAAGAGAATTTGACATTTATTGTGTCATATGAATTTGCAACGTATCACTCGGTGAGAAAAGCGTCGATTCAATTGTGCATTTTAAATTAAGTTTGGAATACATGTTTTAAATATTGAGTATCTGTATTAAATGAATTTATTTTAATTAATACCTAAATATCGAGTTTTTCACGAGTTCAAGTCACATTATGTGATTTTGAAATGTCGTGTGCGATAAATTAATTCTTTTTTCCAATCTATCTCGCAGTTGCACGTTGATTTGATTCACTTAAGAATTGCATTTCATAATCCTCAATTCAGAATGTCTAACAGAACTTTATCCACCTTTAAGCAAAATACTACCGGGAAAAAAATTAAAATTAATTCTGATGCGTGCGTTCTGTTAAGCACACATAATCTATACCATAAATTTTACATATGTTTTTCTGAGCATCAGCCACTTCATAAAAATAAAAAAAGTAAATCGAAAATGTTTTTATTTTTGCAATCCATGTTAAAATTATCCGTTAACTATCAGTTTTAAGCAAAATTATATGGAATTCATTTCCATAGTAACGTGGAAGTACTAACTATTAAATCTAAAAAGAAAAAAAAGTTATAAAATTTATAGAAAATCAATAGATGAAACAAAACTTTGCATATTTTGTAAGCCAGCGTTTCTCAAACTTTAGGGCACGCCCCCCTTAGGGGCGCGATAACTGTACAAGGGGGCCGAGTATTTTGAAAAATCTAAAACAAAAGATTATTTTTAAAAATCATTAATTTATTGAAAGTAAACAAACAAAATACATTCTGACAAAAAGACATAAATACACATTTACTCTAATATAGTGCACTTATAAATGTATCAGTACTGTACAATGTATTTTAAAATTAATTTAGCAATCCTAAGTTAAGGCTACTTTAATAATTACCATTGAGCCCTTGGTATTGTTATATATAAAATTATATGCAAAAATTGATAATTTGTACAGTTTATAATTAATCTCTTAACTGACGATTAAAAGATCGTGATTTGCTCCCCAATGCCACCGTTTTCCACGTAGGCGTGCGTATGTGATGCATTGGGAAGGTGAAGAAAAATAATAAATAAGCAATTCCTCTAAAATAAGTAAATCTTTCGCAAACACTGTCAAAGTTTTTTTATTGCATTCCAAAGACTTCGTAATAATTTTTTTGAATGTCAGTGCACAGAAAAGATCGTGCTTCGGAAAGACGTATATATACGTCTGGGAAATTCAGCGAGACTTTTATATACGGCGGTGGCGAGTTAAAGTCGAATTGTTGCCTTAGATTCAAAGTATAGTATTATTGAATTCAATACATTGTTATTGCATGGAGGAAGGGGGGGGGCGATGAAAATTATGACTGCATTTTGGGTCGGAAATATTGAAAATTTGAGAAGCACTGTTGTAAGCCAAAATTACTTACCACTACTAAGTCAATATACTTGCAAATACCAACTTGATAATATTCGCTTTTATCTGTATAAATTTACGAAGAAATTGTACATAGTTTGATTTATATAATGTAACAACACATTCCTCTGAAGTGAAATGATTTTTATTTCTTAAATACCATCGTAATACACAGGAAAAAACTCATTACAT
>BMAO01015099.1:0-95811 GCA_019973975.1 Trichonephila clavata | reverse complement strand
TTTAGATAATATATATAAACTCCGACGAAGAGTGTATTTTTTTAACTAAACAATTAATAAAAAAAATTATTAGGATACTACGAGGAAACTGAGGGTGAAAAACAACTTTGGGATGGCTTTCTACCTTGTTGTATAGATTTTGAAACCTCCTACATCAAAATAACTTCGGTTTGCGATTTTGTGCTTGGGTTATCTGAGACTTTATTAAGCATCCCTCCCCCTAAATTACTATTTTCTTTCATCTTCGGCCCCAACATTAAATAATTTAGCCTATGTTATGTTATGGTTTTGCAATGCTTTTTAAGATCCGGCTAGGAGATCAAAACCTGATTTTGCAGTGGGGTCCTAATCTCGGTTACGCCATTGGACAGGAGGTATCTCTTTTTTTATATTCTCATAAAGCTGGTATAGGTACCGATTAGCCAGATTGATTAGAAACAATTACATTTCTTTTTATACAGAAAATGCCAACCATTGTAGAAATCGAAGCAGATTTTAGCTTGGAGACATCGAATTTGGATATTTATAGATCGATTTTGTTCTTCGCTAATTAATTTATTTGCAATTTCCAATTTCTTCTGTATACTGTAAAGTAATTTTCTCTTTTAAGTCAAATTAAAGTTTATAATTGCTATTCTCTCAAGATGGAATTTTATAAATTATTTAGTTAATTAAAAATACTTATTTCATTCTTATCGTTCATCTTGTATGAGTGTCTGATTTCGTACGAACTTTGAAAATTCTTAGTTGGTTGAAATAACTCTAACTTCCTAAATTTAATTCGATTATAAGAATTTTGCTAATTTTTTAATAATTATTTAAGAGTTTAATTTATTTAAGAGTTAGCTAGTATAACTTTTTATTCTATAAACGTAACTATAACGCTGTTACTAGTAAAAATAAAAGCTTCCCGTAGATACTATTGTAATTAGAAACTAAAAACTCTTTATTACGGATATCTGAATATAAAAAGTTTTAATTCCTCATAAAAGCAAAACAATGAAATTCTTCGTTTGGTACAAAATTATAACAAAAATATCATAAATTGCATAAAAATGTATGCTTTCCAAAAATTATAATCATTTTAAGTTGTTCCGAAATTTATCCTTGATAGATGAAATTCTTGAGTCATAGAAATTCAAATATTGCATTTAATTAATTTTTTTGTTTGAATAGCGATATCATCTTTATAAGCCAGTAACAATCTCCATACTTTAATGATCAGTTTGGTGTAGTGGTTAAGTTACTCGGTTTCGTATCCAAAGGTCCCGGGGGTTCTGTCCTCAGGATAGAACACGCCACTTTATATCTATCGATAAATCGACAGCTATATTTTAAATTTCCGTACGTCATTGCAGGAGTGATTTAATTATTTGAAGAAAATACCATGTGCTCTGCTTTCTACATATATATTTGAACAATTTTTTTCCTCATATGAAATATATTTTTGAGACGACAAAGAAGTTGTTTAACGTACAGAATCATATGTCAAATAGAGGGTCACAAATTTTATCCCTGATAATGCAGTATTAAATATGGCTCCGCAAAGATAAAGTTCGCATTAAAATTTTAATTTTTTATCTCAGTATATTGCAGGAATATTATACTTTATTTTATTTCTTATTTTAATAAATGTTTTTAAAAGATGAATAATACATGCACAATCTTAATTTTTTATTTATGTTGAAAGAATAATTATATTTTATATTGCTTATTCTTGTGTTAATAAATATATTTAAATGATGCATAATTAATATAAAATAAAACTCTAAATCTGTATTTTTGATCTCTTTCCTCTAATTCGGGATTCATTGCCGTGGGAATCGAATTGTTTTAAATATTTCTTACTGAGTGGCACACTGAATCCCATTGGCACATTGGTTTGGCACAACATAGCTACCCTGCTTTATACTTTCTAAGTTACTGCAAAGCACCACTTTTAAGATTTATTTTATAAAAAATTCTAGAAAAATAACTTGACTTTACAGCTGTGAGTACAGCAAAATACATTATCCGTGTTAAAATATAGCAGGATATACCAATATTTTCATAGGGATCGGTTAACCGATTTAGAAGTTAGTATGCTACAGCACCACCTGGCGGGGAGCTGCAACAAAGTAAATAACGAAATCGAATTCTCCATGAAAAAATACATTTACATGCTAATTTTCAAAGTAATTGGTTGATCGGTGCAGAAGTTAATACGCTGTAGCGCTATTTGGTGGGAGCTGAAACAAAGAGGATAGCACAAAAGCCTTCTCCACAAAAAATACATATACATGGCAATTTTCCTAGTGGTTGATTGAACAGTGTTGGAGTGAAACTATAACATTTTTTCATTTATATATATAGATAAGATCTAGATATATAAGATGAAGGTAAGAAAAATTATTATTAAAATAGGCATTTTTGTGTGTGAAATATTATTGGCACTGGTTCCAAAAAAGTTACAATCTTTTTAAAATTACTAGAAATTTTCCTCGCTTTGAGGAATAATTTTTAGAGAGTAAAACATTTAAATTTGTTTTAGAATAGAATTATCTCTCTCTCTCTCTCTCAAACTGGCAGAATTAAAATAATTTATCTACACAACATCTTTTATATATTCACTTTGCATGAAACAATGATCAGTTGTTCGTTTAATCGTGAGAATCTAAAATAAGAATTAAAAAAAAAGTTTGCAGTATCTTAAAAAGTGCTAATCGACTTTACTTAGAGCTTTTTTGTTAAACTTATTATTAAATTTCAAGGGTAGTCATTAAGTACAATAGGTAATTCTTTTCTAAAAGATTTATTTCTAGATTTTTCAATAAAAAATTAAGGTCCCCACCACCACTGAGATTAGATTTCAAAACAATGTTGTTTGCTATCCCACTTGATTGACAGACACATCTAGATCAAGTCCACAAACCAGTGCATTTTTAAACAATGAAGAACCGTAGCAGGACTTAAAAGTAGCTGGCTATTACGGCAACCAATACAAGCCAAGATGTGGGCAGGAGCCGCTAGGGTTTCATTGCAATTCGGACAAAGAGTGTAAGCTTTAAGATCCACCCCATGCCGTTCACTTAGAGTATGTCCACTGTGAAGCCTAACAAGAATCACTTAATCTCTCCTACTGCTTGTGCTAATCAAAGCAGCACCAGGACAGTTTCCTTCATACTACTCACGTACGTAGGCCTGCCTCCAAGCGGAGTGATATCTTGTTTGACCGGGTAGCAATTTCTGAAAAAGTAAGACAGCCACCATATGTAGAATCCTTATGGCTGCCCTCACGAGCCAGACCATCTGCAATCTCATTCCCTCAGACATTTACGTGCGACGGTACTCACTGACAAAAGATCTTAACATTGATATGCAAGCAATTTAAAAGTTGGACAATACTCACTGTGTAATGCCTGTCGGTTCCTGCTTCCCTATGATCCCCCTTGTCTTCTCTCGACCCCGGCTAGATATATGGGAGGAACTGAATAATCAGTAGCCATGATTCACTCTAATTATTTTATTATCACCAAAATACCAAGCAGACACAATAATAATCTAATTGAGATAACATATCAGACAGCAGAGCGTGGAGGTGAGACTCGTTAGCTTGGGGATATTGATACGGACCCTCAACTGATTCCACGATAACTTAAACAAGCTCACTGTAAACTACGTCGCGCACTATTAAGCTAAACTTCTATTAAAATAAGGATCACGATACCTGTACTTTTATGAAGTCGAGTCCTACATTTGAGATCCGGAATTAATCACCGTCGATTGATCCTCTCTTAGAAACCTTCAGTTGATAAACTCCGATTGCCCTCAATCATTTCACGATCCTTCACTCACCAACTAACTCCTAAAACTCACGAATACAGAATTTATATAATATTCTTAATTTGCATAATCACGCTTTCTTCAATCGGTGAAAGTTGGTTTAATTCAATATTTTCCTTAAAGAGTCCTCAAGGGGTTAGAACAGTCGCGTATATATCTGTCACAACTGTCGTTCTGTCACCATTCAGACAGATGTTGAATAATATTTAAATATCTGTATCGGCACTCTCTGTAATAAGAAACTTGATTTCAAACAATGATTCTATGTACTGTAAACAGTTCAAATAAATTTTGCTACATTCATAATTACTTCGGTAATGGTAGTCTTTAAAATTAAAAGAACAATAATCAATATTAATAAAAAAAAAAATACGGTTTTTTTTTTAAATTTTATTTTGACGGCAGTTTTTTTATAGGTTGCGATTCAGGATTTGGACATTCCATAGCTAAGCGAATGGATGAGCTTGGATATCACGTATTCGCAGCTTGTTTGGATCTATATGGAAAAGGTGCCACTGATCTGATCAATCAATGCTCTTCTCGACTTCAAGTACTACACCTAGATGTCACCAGTGACCAAAGCGTTCAGTTGGCCAAAGATTACGTTGGGAAATATTTAAAAAACAATGGTACAATTTTTTTTCTTTATTGCATACGAATCTTGATAAAATCATGCTTTTCAATAAACTAATGTAATTCTCAGTAATCAAATGTTAAGCTAAACCTTTCTGTTCTTTTGAATTAATGTATTCAGATTCATTTATTATTTAATTGGTCTACATTCTAATGCATGTGGAACAAAAGAAAAAACTCAATCCACAAATAGTATTTGAATAAAAGTATCACAAAAAGTCCAAAAAGAACTTAAGAACACGAAATTTGAAAAATTTATGAAATAGTTATTATATAAATAATGATGTTCAATCAATTCATTTCAAAAGTCGAATCGGGAGAGCTTCGGAATTTCCAAGAATTACTCTTGCATATTTTCACTTATTATTTGTTGTTGTTCTAATGCCACCTGATTGAGTATGTCAGATCAGGCCCAGAAAATTCATAGAGGTAAAGGGATACATTACGTCTGTCGTTTGCCACAGCTTCGAATGCTAAGCAGTGACAGTACGTTTTGGCTCCGTTCCACTCCAATTTTGAAGGAGAACATCCTGGAGGGTGGTCAGGCGTCCTTTACTTCTCGTCCCTTTCCACCAACCTCTCGAGAGGACTTTCGGATCGATAAATATTTAAAGTTTCTCCGTATCGCAATGTCTTGTACATTTACAAACATTCATGCCTTCTCCAGGATTCGAACCCACCCTACAGTCAGTGACATTAACCACTATAATTATTTAATATAATAAATTAAGCACGATATTTCATATTCATAAATATATACCGCTTTTCATATTCACACATATTCATAAATATATATATACTGCTTTTCATATTCACACATATTCATAAATATATATATACTGCTTTTCATATTCACACATATTCATAAATATATATACTGCTTTTCATATTCACACATATTCCTAAATTGATACTGTAAATTAGGAATATAGATTGTTTCATACATTTCACCTTTTATCTACCTACCGAACAAAAAGGTTCTCACGAGTTTCCGAGGGGAAATTAAAAAACGAAATTAATTTTCATTTGGTGCAGCAGAGCCAACTATTCAACATTACGTCGAAACGCCTTGAAGAACAATAGTTCACACACACATTATAAACTTAAAATATATTATTGTTGTATAAACGATATCAATATGAAAAAATAGCGACTACAATTAAGCATTAAGGGGATTCACCCATGTGACGACCTGCTTTTTAAGCATTTTTAGAGAATTTTTTTTGAAGACCAGTAAAAAGATAAAACTTATTTATATGTATTTTAAGAGTATGTATAAATGTTTAGCCAAAAATATCCAATAGAACATGAATTATAGCGCTCTGAACACACTCGTCTCGAAAAAATGGACGCTCACTTCCTCCACGATTCCGACCGATTGGCTTTTCTGAAATAAAAAAAAAAAATTAACGGCGTTTTAATCTATAGACTTAAATGCACAGAATGGACTACACTCAATTGAAAATATCAAAAATTAGATTTTTGGTAGACCACTGAAGAAAACGTTTCGAATTTCATGGGGGGTATTTTTGTTATGTTTTTGTTATAAAAAATAGAAATATTTTGAATTTTGGAATGATCGTAATCCATTTGGTGCGTATATATGTGCTGAGTCTCTACCCTGTAAATTTGAAGTCATTCGGTCAAACCGTTCTTAAGATGCGATAGAGGAAAGTTTGAAAAGCCCAGTTTTGAGAAAAACGCGTTTAAAGTTTCAAGTTCGATTAAAACAATGAAAATCTTAATTTATTCTCAATCGATGATGCCTGGTGGCGCGAAGACTAAAACAAGTTCGACGAAATATTCAATAATTATAGATATTTCCTTCTAAACCTCTGCAAACTTATCTATACTTGTATAAACGAATATTTGCATAAAAGGGTCAATGGTATGAAGCCGACTGTACACAATAGGGGCTCCAACTCAGAGCTACGAACAGCTGCTCTTCTAACACTTGCCTCTTTATAACGACTTCGAATTTTAAAATATCACTTTACCACTCTATTCTAGACATGTTAAAAAGCAATTTATGAAGAAAATTTTTTTTGATTTTTTGAACCCATCACTTGTGTGAACCCCCTTAACTGACTCGCAGAACTTCAGAT
This sequence comes from Trichonephila clavata, assembly GCA_019973975.1. Classification (NCBI taxonomy): domain Eukaryota; kingdom Metazoa; phylum Arthropoda; class Arachnida; order Araneae; family Nephilidae; genus Trichonephila; species Trichonephila clavata. Next base: position 89,251 of record BMAO01015099.1, on the reverse strand, counting down.
TTGAAATAACTGCACAACGTAAAAAAGTACTAAAACGCATTAATATATAACAAATACAAATAAGTTTCCACCGTTTTTTTTAATATTATAAATTGAGAATTTATTACGAAAGAACGCTATATTATGTTTTATAAAAAGTTGGCCATCTCTAGTTACTACTTTTCATCTTCCTGGTTACATACGAATATCGATCGGAAAAGGGCTCCATCTTTTGAGGTTATCCACGAATCGTTTGGAATCCTCATATAATGTGAAGTTCTACTCAGACAGGTCATGTATCATCAAGCGGAACAAGTGTTAATCGATGTCTGATGAATACAACAGGTGGGGTAGGACTTCCTAATTGAGTGTTTCCAAGTAGTTTTGAAAGGCACCGCAACGCGTGTGTGAGAATTATCCTGCAGGACAACAATCCTGGTGGGACTTGTTTTTTCCTTGAGTGCTCGGCTCAGTCTCATCAATTGTGTTGGGTAGAGAGCCCAAGTAATGGTTTCGTTCGGTTGGAGCCACTCGAAATACACGACAGCAGACTTATCCAACCAAATACACAACATGAGTTTTTTACCATGAATATGATGAAACATAGCCACGCAGTCCCCAAGATTTCCTCTTTGCATTATCGTAGTTTATCCATTTTACATCACCAGGGGCTATACGATGCAAAAAAAAAACTTTTTCGCTTGTGCTTGGCAAGCAACATTTCATACATGCAAATTCAACATTCTGGGATTCAGTTCATATAGAACCCGATTTCTTTACTTTTGAATCATTTCCTACGATTTTAAGCAATGGGAAATTTCTTGTTGAATCACTCCTAATGTGAGTGCTTCTTGTGTTTGTACAAATTCTTCCTCCAATAATCCTCCACTACGTTCTTTGTCTTCCACATCAAACTAATCATTCTTAAGCTTTTAAAGCCCCTCAATACAACTCCTCATTCAAAGCAATCTCCCCATTAGCTTCTACAAGCAATCACCACACCTCAGCTGCAGATTTCTTCAAATTAAAGAAAGAAATCATAAGTTCCCGCCCATGCCGTTTGTTCGGCTCGACATTTTTCACACGCAGAATATTATACGAAACCGAAACAAAATCGATAATATTTCAAAGTTATAGTGTTGCCATATGTACAACCTTACAATATGAGGGTTTACATCTAAAAATTTCACCATTAACTTACTGGTGAGGCTATCTTTTGTCAAACGGTGGAAACTTATTTGCACTGCTTATCGATTCATATAAAATAAACAAACAAAACATTAAGCAATTTAGTTCATGATTGGAAAAAGAGAAAGTTTATGTTTAAGCCATTTGATTATTTTTTATTAAGTCTTGAGTGTTTAACCATTCAATCCTGCCGGCTGGGTGGTGCGATTGGTTTGTCGAAGACCTTCTGCACCTAAGGTTTCGAGTTCGACCCCGGCCCAAATCGGTGGATTTCCATGATGCAGAAAACCGTAAGCGGCCATGTTGTATGATTATACGGCATGTAAAAGATCCCTAGAGTGTCTGTTTGGCTTGGTGCTCTCGCCAAAATTTTGTTCGCATCGTCAGAGCTCAGGTTCCTCACTCTGGGGAGGAAAATGGGTGACGAAATTACCTGCGGCAATTGGTATCCGCCTAAACGGTGCCACACTAAAAAGAGATATCAGCTCCCGGGGAATGTACTAGGTCTGTGTAATGGTAAAACACCAATCCGCAGCCTATTAGAAATAGAAAAAAACCACATTCAATCCTTGTCGTCAGTGTCTGAAAAAAAGCTCATTTACTCTTTCCAGTGAGTATTTTGTAAGAGACAAATTATTATCTTTAATCAAAGCTAAGTGACCAATGTCTAAATTCGGTTTATTTTTTGACCATTTAGATAATCTTTTTTTGTAGTTGAGAAAGGTAGTCGAATTCCATCTTTCGGATTCACAGAATTTTTTTCGTTAGTCACGTCAAGTTCGGGTATTATAGTTAAGTCAGTTCTTATGAGTTGTGTGTTTTGAACATTTTATGTTACATATCAATATTCATGAATAATTAATAATCCGTGATAAATTGTATTATTTATAATTCTATGATTTTTCATGTAGTTTTATGGGCAGTAGTGAATAATGCCGGCGTTTCACAAGCTGGAGAAATCGACTGGACACCCCTAGATGAAATACAGAAAGTGTACGACATCAACACTATGGGAGTTCTGAGAGTGACGAAAGCTTTTTTGCCTTTTCTGAAAAAATCTAAAGGAAGATTGATAAATAACACTAGTATCTGTGGTGAGTTTTTCTTTCAATAACTTCATTCTTTATTGGAAACAAGTAACATAAAAAAAAAATTTTAAGTCAATCCTATTTAGGTCAGAACAAAGAAAAGTCTTTTTTAGTTATACATTTTATTAAATAATTACTATTAATATAAATATGTTTATACATAAGACAGAATCACAATATTGAGTAGCGAAATAGAATTCGATTTTTCTTGCACAATTTTCCATTTTCTTTTCTATATATGGTGTTGGACTATTATTTCTGTTTGTTGCTATTTATTCATTTTGTATAAATTTAATTATTCCAATAAAATAGTATAACAAAAAGCAAAAATTAGATCATCACTGGTGGAATTCGAACCCACGACCTTTGGATTAGAAGTCCAACGCGCTGTCTATTGCGCTACAGGGATACAACGAGCGATTTTCTTTTTTTATATATGGTGTTGGACTATTATTTTTGTTACTATTTATTCTATAATTAAATGTAATTAATGAATTAATATTTGAAAAACTGTATTAACATCAAGTGTCAGCCACTACTAGTTTAAAAAACGTATTTGAACTTGTGAGTAGATGAAAGAAATTATTTTATAAACGATTAGAAATATATATATATATATATATATATATTGGCAGAATGTGAACTAATAGTAGGAATTGAAAAAAGTCAAAATATAGCTAAGTTATGTGGACACCAGATAATTCATATATATATATATATATACCATTAAATATTTAAACATAAAAAATACAGAGACTTTATATAAAAAAAACATCTTAAGATGTTGTGACGTTCAGGAAAATTGATGCTTAGCGTGAGAGTTAAGAAGTTAAACAATTGATTTATTTCGTCTACAGCCATTAATTACAGTATGTACAGTTGGTTACAGACAGGGGAGGGGTTCCCCAGGTCCACCCCCCCATAGCCCTTGATTTTTTTCCCGTTTGATTATAATTCTATGTGTATAGTACGTAAAATTTCATAAAGTATTTAATATGAATTATTTTTAGTAATTATTGCTAATTATTTATTTAATAATTTATTTTTTATTGTTTTTTTTCCCGACAGTCGACAAAATCAAAAGAATATGTTTGACTGCTTATTGTGGTATGATATGAGAATGGTGGACTTTCAATCCTGGACCTCGTCTCATTGAAAAATTCATGTATTGCCAATGGTTAAAGGTTATTCAAATTATTGATTATGTCCATTCTACAGAATATGTTATTAGTGAAGGAGGAGGTAACACACAACCTTTCTTTCCAGTGTTTCCAAACGGACTCCTCTCTACTGTCTTGGGGTGTTGGAGGTGCCACTCTTACACTTCGAATTTCAGTCGGGATTTTCGTCTCGCAGATGAAATCCAACCGTTGGATTTCTCACGGCCATCGGTTATCGGCATGATGTCAGATGAAAAGACCCCGCAATATTTTTGACGTGCCTGTGAGAACGGTGTAATGCTATCGGCATTTTGAAACCGATTTTGCAACTGTGGGCGTGAAAACTTTCAGTGTACTTAATTCTAGCATGAAATAAGTAAAGAGACAGGATTATAATTACGAGTAACTTAATTATATAAGTATATTTGAGCTAAATGATTAATTTCATTTTAATCAAATGATTTAATTTAATATATTAATTGAATTAAAACTAATGTAATCATAATAATTTTGTTTTAAAATTTAAGGCAATTAAATACTACTGCTTGAAAAACTTCTATAACCACACATACGAAAGGATATAGTAAAGTTTTAATTACTACTAAAATTTATCGTGATAGAAACTTAATTTCTATTTGTTATTCTTAAGATATCCCCTACACAGTCACCACCCATAGTTATAGATTTCTTCTAACGTTTCCCGACCTTTCAAAGGCTGTCATCGTAATAATCAACAGATTGCACCGAAATCAGTATTTCACCTACATGGTTCTTCAAGTTGTCAAACCTCCGACTCGCCAATGGTTTTTGAGTTCTTGGAATAAGAAAAAGTAATGTAGAGCGAGTTCGGAGAATAGGATAGACGTAGCAAAACTTCAAACCTTTATCTCCTTGGTTCCTCAACCGCATCCCGATAGTAGTGAGCAGATGCACTGTCACCTTTGGTGATTATAACGCTCCTTTTCTTGGTTAAATCATGCAATTTTCAGTAATAGTCACTGGTGATGATCCGACCCTTTTCCAAGTAGTCATTTAAAAAGACGCCACAATAGTCCTAAAAAATAAATACCATGATGCTCTCAGAAGACTTCTGCACCTCACCCTACTTGGGGGAGTGGAGTCGTAGTACTTTATCTCTACTTTAATCTCTGAATCATTCTAAAAGGTTTAAAATTCATCCAGTTATAGCACGACCAAAAAAAAAACACCTCTGTGTCGTCGTGACCCCTTTAAATAACTTCGTAACATGGTAAAGGATCCCACAGAGATTATGCCGCAAAGACGTTTTACTCTAGATAAAACAAATAAAAGAGTAGATTCATTATTAATTTGTCAAAGTTCACAGAATTTCGCGGTATAAAAGTTCTAGTTCCAAGCTCAATTGTTCTAGCCGTTGCTCCGCCGACTCCGACACTCTGCCTTTCACAAGACTGCAATATTCATCTCCCTTGGTCCTTGAGCCTCGAAAACTCTACCGAAAAAAGCTCAAGAGCGAAATAATCATCAAGATTGAAGGAGATCGAGAGTCCCTTTCAACTTCCGAACCGACCCTTTAAAATCTCTGGATGGATCCCTTTCACTCTTCCAATCACCTCTGATTGTCGAGCGCAACAGCTCTGCACACGGTTCTCCTCTCCTTAGTCTCAATCCATTGGTGCTTGGAGACGATAGGCCATCACGTCTGATCCCAGCTACGACATGGTATCTTGCTCACCATGTGCAGGACTATAAACCGTCTTGTCCCATTAACACTGAGGGTGTGTCTTTGTCACGACCGACCAACATTCCTCTTCATTCAAGTCGTTTGTGACACACATGTGTGAGGGGCAACCCAACACAATAGATGCTGTTCACCCGATTTTCCTTCCTTTTGCACGTTGAGAATAAAGATATTCTGGATTTCGGTGAAAGAAAAGATATGGTAACTTCAACCCCGTTTTCCGAATCGGCTCACATGTGTTATGCCTTAGGCATAAGGAAATAATAGATGGTCTTTTTTGGGGAGATACAATGTCCCATCTGGACAACTTGGTCCCACGTACTTCAATCTTGACAAGTATTGTTGAGGATAGTTCTACTAATGAGCATATGTTACACCTTTTGTCTTGCTCCGAGAGATTTAACATTTCTTTTGGCAGGTCATTCCGTGTTTTCTTCTGAAAAGGAGCAGATAATCGTGAAACCCAGTGTGCTGACACCTTGTTACATACAGTTCTTCATGAATATTTTTTCATAAAATATGCAGCTAAGATCAACCTACTTCATGTGATATCTCTTCGATTTAATATATAAAGTCCTCTACTTTCTTCACCGAGGTAGCATCCAAAAATTGTTTGAGAGTGAATCTTCTACTTGAAACATCAGTGAGGGATATATAATCAGCTTGAAAATTCATTTTCCACCTCAGAAGAGTGTCATGTCATATAGCGGGCTATCATTTTCACAAACAGCCATTATTTCACCTTAGATAACTGAGTACTATAACCTTTCAAATGAAAGAACTTAATCGCATTGTGAGCAATTATCTTCTTCATACAGCGAGTTGCTTCATTCTACGATTTCCTATAACCAAACAAATCAACATTAATTGCTTTAATTCAAAACATTATGTACACAAGGATCAATTAATAAGCAGAATAAATTTTATCCTAATAATAATTAGTTATATATCTCCACACACACACACACACACACACACACACACACACACACACACACACACACACACACACACACACATATACATATATATATATATATATATATAATCGCTCATATATTCTTAAGAAAAAAGGCAGAGCACCATGAAAAAAGTCACAATGCATGCTTTATACACCGATGCAAAGAGTCCTAAGGATTCCTAATCTTATCGTGAGATATGCCTTGCAATCAACTATTGCTCCAAATCTGTGACATTTTGTGGCACCCGAATCTGATGGCCTTTCATAACTTACATATGTATGTCTGACAAAAGAATTTATGATTTTGCTGCCAAAGAAGAGTGTTAAAAGCATGGTGGGAATCTAGAGATATGCGAGTCTGTTGTATCTGACATTACCTTGCTTGAAAATTATCTCAGGATGATATGCTATAACAGATAAGGCAATTGGACTCAAAATGTTATCTACATATCTTTGAAATGTTAAAATTGTACGTGTATTGACTACAGTCGACTTGCTGTCATGACATCAAGCCATGCACTTACAGCCAAAAAGAAAAAAATTATTGGCTGTATGCTTTAGTAAAACTCCTTCACACACTGATCCAAAGGTATTCTGCTTCAAGACTGAAAGTGGGATTCATTGCAGAACTCTTTGCATTGTTAGTCTTCTGACAGACAGGAGAATCTATTCTTACACCACTCTAGACGAATCTGGCAATATTGTAAGGTAAAAAGCAAACATTTCAAAGGCGGTTCTGAGTTTGATTCCGTGACAGTGAAGCATCACGAGAAGATGCCATTAGTGGCATGGGAGAAGCCATCCGAATTCCTTCAACAATGATAACGTTGAAGGAATTCGGGCCTATCGTGCGATCATTTAATCTCGCCTCACACTTATTGGTATTGTCCTCAAGGCATTGTCCTTCCAGAGTCTTCTACTGCGATGAGTTCTTTACAGTAACTACTGATGCCATCATTTTTGCATAGCCCTGTTCATATGGTATATTGCTCTATATCATAGGTTCTCAACGTGTGGGCGATAACGCCCCTTGTGAACGTTTGAGGCTTTCAGGAGGGCGGTAAAAGACCCAGAGAAAATTAGGGGGCGTTGAGATGGTATGAAGGGACTTGGGCAAATTAACCAAAAAAGACTAAAAAAACACGCTGATTATGTACAAACAAAAGTAAACTTTAACACTGTTTACCTTATGTTGATCGTATGTATTTAAATCATTTCTATGTCTCATGTACGAAAATTCATGTATTTCGGTAGCTCGGGAAGTGTATGAAAAAATTAAAGACTATATTACATTCAGACCTACATTAATTTGAATGATATAGTTGCATTTTAATTTCTGTAGTGTACGTGTTGTCTTTGTTTCTGAGCAGTAGGAAAAATATTTCCATTGCGTATATTATCCAAGAAACATAAATGTGTTAACCAGGATTTAACTTGTGATTCTTTAAAAGCTGAACCTGTCAATTTATATTTATTTTGAAAGAAATAGTTTATTAAGAATTACTTCGTATCATCCAAACCCCTGCCTGACTTTATAACAAGTAAATTAAAACTTTTATTCCACTCTTTTAAATGAAGAAAAAATTCACATACATAGTAGCGTTTCAATTGCAACAATATATATCCTAACAATTCTAACAATATATAATATTAAACATTTCAATATACAAGGGGTGATCAAATGAAAAGGTACGAAACGACATAAAAATGAAACAGTTAAATATTTGCATATTCCGCCATGTGAGAATGTAGTGAGACTTCTCAGGATGCCATTGGAGGCTCTGACTGGGATCGGATCATGCGCGGGCGCCCGCATGCGCAGGAGAGAGCAAAGGCTCTTATAAAAAGCGGCGTCCAAATGATGCTGCAATCCGTATGAGGACAGGATGGCGTTCGCGTTGCAAAATTCGACGATTGAGGAGCAGCGAAGTGTTATCCGATTTCTGACAGCGGAAGGTGAGAAACCGGCAGCTATTCATCGGCGGATGGTGACCGTTTACGGGGAGAAATGTGTCTCTGACAAGTCTGTCAAAAATTGAGTGCCCGTTTTCGTGCAGGCCGTGAGAGTGTGGGTGATGACCAGAGACCAGGCCAGGCAAACACTGTCATCATGAGCGATCTCATCGACAAGGTAGACGACCTAGTGAGAAGTGATCGGCGTGTCACATTGCGAATGTCGGCGCTGAAGGTGGATGTCAGCTATGGAACCGTGTGGACAATTGTTCACGACAGGTTGCGATTTCGGAAGGTGTGTTCCGCTTCGGTTCCGAAGCAGCTCACCGACCAGCAAAAGAAACTGCATATGGGACTAGCACTGAAACATCTGTTTCGGTATCAGAAAGACCCCGCTTTCATGAAGCGGATCGTCACAGGTGATGAGACCTGGTGCCATCACTACGAGCCAGAGACAAAGCGGGACAGCATGCAGTGGAAGCATGCGTCGTCACCTCCCCCTAAAAAGTTCAGAGCCGTGAAGTCAGCAGGCAAGGTGTTGCTCACTGTCTTTTTCGACGTTCAAGGTCCGCTACTTGTGGAATTACTCGAACACAGAAAAAGCATTAACTCCGATGTGTACTGTGAGACACTCCGACGCCTACGCAGGTCCATCAAGAACAAAAGACCGGGGCTGCTCACGGAGGGTGTGGTTCTGCTCCATGATAACGCGCGTCCACACGTCTCCAGAGTCACACAAATGGAACTGGAGAAGTTCAAATGGGAGACGTTAGACCATCCGCCCTACAGTCCGGACATGTCGCCCTGCGATTTTCATGTGTTTGGTCCACTGAAGAAACACCTAAAAGGGAAGCTCTTCAACTCGGACGACGTACTCAAGGATACTGTGAAGGACTGGGTCTCCTCACAGCCACAGGAATTCTGGGAACAAGGAATCCTGCGGCTTGTTCATCAGTGGGATCGTTGTGCTCAGGCCTATGGTGTATATTTTGAATAAAGTCTACAGTTGTACCTACCGTGTCGTTTCGTACATTTTCATTTGATCACCCCTTGTATTTGTGGCAATAGCTATTTCAGATTCGCAAGTAAAAAAATGGAAGCTTAAATAAATTAAATTAAAAAATATATTCTATTTGTAATAGAATGTTTTTTTTTTTAAAAAAACTTATTTCTTATTTTCACCATGTATTATTTACAATTTCTCTAGAGTGGGAGGGGGTGGTATTGAAATATTCACTGGAAAAGGGGGCGCCAGTTCAAAAAAGTTTAGGAGCCTATGCTCTATATGAAAAGCCAGCTTCATACATTCCGACTATGTGACTAATTTGCTCTTCGACATCGTCGTAATGATATTGTCTTTTTCCAAATACTGTAAAGAGAAAAGCTAAACCGTCTGCAATTGTTACCTGTTTCACATTGCTAGTTGAGTGGTAGAAACGTGTGCCAAGACAGGAGTTAACATTCATGAAAATTTCTTCATTTGCTAACTTGGTATAAAGGAATTTAGAAGTAAAATTTTAGGTGATCGAATTATTTTGTTAGGGGTTTTTCCCTTTTTGACAAAAAGTGTATTTCATAATACACCAGGCATATAATTAGAATGACATTAAACTTAGAAATAAATTCATGCATTATTACAGATAATTTAAACAATCAAAAGAGCCAATAATTCTCAAAGAAATTTGATGTCCTTTATAATCCCCATAAAGGAAGAATCATCCACTCATCATAAGATCTCTACGTTTCTTGTGTTGAGTAGAGATCCGCTATATATAAGAATGGGTTTTGCGAAAATCGATTCCTAAGGAGGAGTCAAAGGGGTTACGGGGGTGTTATAGATAAAAATTCACGTTTTAGAACTATTAAGACCGACAAACCTGAAATTTAGAAAGCACGTTTCTTTTGTTGAGAAGAGATCCACTAAGAACGAATTTTACGGAAATAGGTTCTAAGGGGTAATTACGTGATGCGTAAAAATAATTAGTTTTAAAAATTCAAGCCGTGGGCTTTTTACTTCAAGAGGCAAGGGCGAGGAGAATGTTTTTTAATGTAATCGAATATTCAATACAAGTACTTTGATATCAATAAGTTAAAAACAGTATGTAGTCATACAACATCCTGAAATGTCCAGAAAAACTGGCGGGTAATGGTTAGTCTTTTTTTTTTTTTTTTTTTGTATAGGGAAAATATTTGTAACATTAAAAGAATTTAAATATTTTATTTGCTCTCAATCTACAAACATAATTAATTTTTAAAATATTAAATTAGCTTAAAGAGACATAAAATATGCTTTCCAAGGTACCTAATGGGATTTTTTCATGTAAATGGAAGACGAAGCACGCAGATAGAGATACTATTATACTTCTCTGAACATTCTATTTTTAGAAACAGTCCCTTCCTCAGTAGCGGTTAAGAGAGAGAGAAAGAGAGAGAGAGGATTATATCATTGAAACAATGTTGAACTAAATTAAAATATGAATACATTTCAAATTGTACATAGTTAGAGGCAAATAAATAAAATTCTCTTCATGTACATTTATCAATAATCAATATTGAATAACAGCGGAGACATTCGAACTGGCCCCAGGGCTTCAACCTGGGAGGAAGCCTCATCTCATTCTCAACTTAGCCTCAATAAGATCATGATCCAAATAATTGTAATCGTTAAATAATATTCCCGAACACATTTTTCGAAAAGCTGGGAATTTCGACTATATGCCATCTTTCAACAATGGCAAGATTACATTGTATTTTAACCGTCGTCCGTGTTTAAGCATAGGCCCAGTGGCGTAACGTTCAGCCCCGCATTGCTAGGGGAAAGCAGGGCTCTCGGGGGGGGGGGCAAATTCGAAAGGTGGTGGTCGGTCGAGTCGATTTGTGACCTAGGTTTATAAGATTGTGAGTCACGAACATTTTTTGTAACTGGTTGCCGGTTGTAGGAGTATTTGAAAACGTATTTTATATACTGTCTTCTTAAAAGGGTCGTAGAGGGGGCCTAATTTTATTTTAGGGCCCCAAGAAGTCTTAAGACGTCATTGAGTAGCTGATGGATTCATTTGGAAAAAGGTTAAATTTCATCTTAAAAGGAAATGAGGAATACTCGTACGACGAGTGTTTCATTGTAGAGTGTTCGTTGAAGGGAGGAAACCGCATTAAATGTAGAATTTGTGATATTAAAGTTCAAACATTTTTTTTCCAAATATTACACAGTCGACTTTCGCTAATTCAAACCTTCGATAATACGAACTTCTCGCTAATTCTAAGTATATGCTCAACCCCTAGAAAAACTCTTGATATTTTTAACTAAGACAATACGTTTTGGTACATTTAATATTTCGAAGTAAAATCTGTGGCTGGCCAAACTACAACACTCTATAATTCGAAGCTATCTTATAAAACTCTCGACAATTCGAACACTTACTATCTAGAGTCCTGTAGCAAACATGTTGGGGTTTAGATGTTTTGTGTTGTATTGTCTCTGAGTGGCTCTCCTGTAACGTAGCCCCTTTGATGACCCTCTGTCTGCTACCCCTTCTTTGTGTTTCTCATTTCCTCAGGCGAAAAAACACTTTTATTGCTTTTCTTCTTCAAGTGGAAAGTTCTGGTCGCACTTGTTGTCAGCCCTCCATATCTCTCGTTTAACACAGGGGCCTTGCTACACATGTGTTCAAAAAGGATGGTCCGCAATTGTGAAGAAGAGATGCATAGGATTGAGTTTTTTGCGTCGGACTCACGTGACGATTTTTGGCTCATTCATGTAACTTACAGCATGTGGCACCAAATAGGGCATGGGTTGGACATAACCCTGCCATGAAGAACGAATGGTGTTTGGGACAGAGTCTCAGGGAGCCGGGTGCAAAACAATTTTATTTCCGATGAGGAATGGAAGAGATTTGGTGGGGCGTGAAAAAGTCCTGTTGGAGAATTACTACATAAATGTATTCTTTTAATACCGCGGAAATTTAACTTCTGTATAATATTTATACTTTGTAATATATACTTTTAAAAATACTTTAAAGTAATCTTATACTTTTGTGAAATTGTTGTTTTATTACATAGTTTAAAACTGAAGTATGTAAGGGAAAAATTTTTTACTTCGTGTATATATTGGTAGTTTTTTCTTACTCTCTTGATAATTCGAAGTTTTTCATTGGTCCCTTCAACTTCGAATTATCGAGAGTCGACTGTATTTATAAATCTCTTATTTACTTGTGATGGACAGGAATCTTTATCTAGTAAGAATTTTTTTATTCTTCAGTTATTCAAATTTATTGATTTCAAAATTAAAAAAAATAGTAATAATAATAAATATTTATTCCATAAAAATTGGACATCACTTATTCTGATTGACTTCTCATTCACTTACTCTAGTTAATTCCTTATTAATTTCTCAGTTGGTTTACATGTAAATTATGTGATATATTTCCCTCAATGAACGCAGATTTGCTTAACCAAATGCTTAAATCAATTCTTTAATAGTTTCTCAAGAAGCGTGACGTTAAAAAATACTGAAATTTTTGAATTATATTTGTAACTTTTTCGACCATATTTTTACTGAATGTACAAGAAAAAAGTTTAAAGCAAATTTCCCTTTTTAAAATCCATCCTTTAAAAAAATAATATAATCAAAGATTCACTTAAAATTCATATTGTCTCTCATTATTTGTTATTTTTTTGTATTATTGAAACTTTTATCGTTAATACTTCCTAATATTTGAATAGGTGAGTTTATATGTCCAGGATTTGTAGGGTACTGTATGAGCAAAAGTGCGGCCAGTGCATTCACCAACGGCCTTCGTATCGAAATGATGAAGTGGGGAATTAAAGTCATATGTATTCAGCCCTTTTTTTACAAGTAAGTGACTTTTTACAAGTAATTTCGATATTTAAGTATTATTCACAAACAAATCATTATTCTTAAATCGACCCCAAAAAAGGAACAACAGAATTAAAATTTACTGCTTTAAGTGGATATTCTAATGCAAAAATTTGAAAAAGTCTATCTTTTTTTCATATTTTTAAAGCTTAAACATTTAAGAATGTGTATTTAAGAGGATTTTTCAAAATGATTACTATTTTAGGAAATATAGATATTTTAGTGACGCCGCATATAAAACCGATTCGGTCACAATGAATCGAACAAAAAAAGATAGGGATCCTCCGTATACCTGCGATCGTGTTCCCTCGTAAAACCATTTGAACTCTTTAAATATATTTTAAAATACAATAACCTCGAAAGTTTGAATTCATTTGCATGGACTCTTGCCCCTAAACATATCCATGCCGGAACACATACAATTGAAATAGCAACTTTTATAGCAGTTTGCATTTTTAACGAAGGCTTCAATCCCATTTTTAAAATGTTGACTCTTATGGGAATAAAAATAAGTCCAGCAACTAATGCATTCGCTGTTAAACGGGACACTATCCGGATTGAGCGCTCGAGCTTCTGACGCTTCAAAGGATGACAGAACTGCTCGTTTAGAAGAAAAAACACCAGAAAATGCGTTTTTTGAAGTAGAGGAAGGTTTAATGTATGGAGCAGGAGTCGCAGATTGAAAAAAATGTAAGTATAAAGTACCATTGTATGGCTTAGTCTGCGCGTGACTTGACCCGAAACTTTAAGCGCGTTTTGTTCGAAACTACTTTTTTCGACTCTTGTCATGATATCTCAAGTTCTACAGAACCAATTTACTTCAAATTAGCCTTTATCACGCCAACTAAAACGATACAAAAAAAAAATTTAATTTTTACTATATTTAAAAAATTCTAAAAAGTAAAAAAAAACTGGTAAAAAAATGTTTTTATATATATATTTCAGACAGCCGCTATATTTATATATATATTTGCCGGAAAAATAACCTTTTTTTAAAAATTTTCAAAGTTTGGACGATAGCAACATTTCTGTGGACTAAGAATGAATTTTTTCCCTTCAGATTATCATGACAGGCAGGGTGCGCCATTTTTTGAGACCCCCCCCTCCTTCTTTGCCTGTAACTTTTTAAATTTTTAATTTTTCACTCGATTTTTTTTTTTTTTTTTTTTTTTGTATTTCTTTAAACATAAATAAATATCTTGTAAAATAATGGCTGGTAAAAAAATATTTTTTATTTATTTTTTTAATTTTTTTTTGCATCTGATAAATATTACCTAAAATTCATGTATCTAGACTAGAATACCCCCTTAATTAACGCTATTGTTAATCTTAAAAATATTCCTGACTTTTAATCTCTATTTAGTATCGGTGCTTTTGACTTACATGGAAAAACATATTGACTGTGATTCCAGTGGTATGAGAGGCTCTTTGTTAATGCCGCTCATTTCACTACAATGCAACCTGTCACTCTTCACAATAAAGAAATATGTCAGGATTATATATTTCGCAGTTCAGCTATGAAAGAGCATTCTTTGTATTGTCCCATAACACAATGAAACCGCTTTTGAAGGCCAGAGCTTTTATCGTTATCATCTCTCTCTCGATCATTTATACAGCTAATGCATCTCGTAAACTCTGCAGAGTGGTTCTAAACTCATAGTACAAACTTTAAAGGTAGATACAGGACATTGTAACAATCATTTATTGTATAGGATTGTGTGGGCGCAAGTGACGCGGTGAGGTTCAAACAGGGGAAATAAAAGAAAAGAAAAATGAAACTATCAGTTGGTTGAGTTGCCGATAAGAGGTAGCAGATGTCTAGCCACCGTTCAACATGATGCATCTCAGGGTAGGCAATCGAAAATCCACATGTAAAAAAAATAATATTCCACATGTGTATCAACAACGATTTTGTGTGAATGTGTAGATTAGTCAACAACTTTTTGATTAGCTCATACTTACTACCGACGCGACTTTATTGTGATTGTTATCATTTTTTGGAACAGGTGTTACCAGAACTGCCGAAACATGTTCCGATCAACATTCGTAACCGCATGTGGTTTCAGAACGATGGGCGCCAGCCTTCTCTCAACACTGATATGTGTACTTACCCGAATGTCACTTTGAGGCACGATGGATTAGGAGGAGTGGACCAGTCTCTTGGTCACCTTGATCTTCCGTTTTATCGAACCTCGATTATTTTTTATGGGGAAATCTGAAGAATCTTATTTATGCGATTCCACTTGATTCAGATGAGGATCTCGTTGCTCGAATATCCGATTCTGCTGCACGTGTGCGTGAAATACCTGGCATTTTTTAACGAGTGCGCCAATTGCTGCACCAAAGCTATGAAGCTTGTATCGTTGCTGGTGAACGCAATTTTGAACAGTTATTGTGAACATTACTCTTGTCAATGACGCTTTCAATAAACACTTTGTCTTTCTTTTTATCGCTTATTTTTTGTGTTTGTGCCTCACCGCGTCTCACTTGCGCCCATACAGTTCTGTGCAAATTAATTGGGACAAACACAAAAATTTTCATAAATTTTGTTTAATTAGTATTTGTTAACTTACATGCACGGTATAGCAATCTAATACAAAATATGTCCTCCTCTAGCTTGAATGAGATCCCGTACACGGTTTGGCATGGCTTCCACTGAATTAGAACATAAGTTTTTGATCTCGTCATCACGAAACCAAACTTTTATAGCATTCTCAATCATTATTTTCTTTGCTGAGCAGTCCATTTTATTCACACGTCTCTTTACAATGCTCCACAAATTTTAGTTGGGATTTACATCAGGAGAATTACCAGGCCAATTCTAAACCATTATATTCTGTTTTTGAAAAAGATTCGTTGTTAGCTTAGAAGTATGGCATGGAGCAAGATCTTGTTGAAAGATACCAACACAATCAGTGAACGCGTTTGCATCATAAGCACAATATTACTTTCTATTATAGAAATGTATTGTTTAGAGTTCATCATTCTTCAACTGGTACTAAGCTGCCAGGTCCTTCAGAAATAAAATAACCCCCAAACACCTGTTTCTGAGGGTGCTTAACTGTTTGAATAAGATGTTGTTCCCTGATGGGTTCTCCACCACTTCGCCTGACAAATCTTGGTCGAAAACATTTAACCAAAAATGCGTTCGTCGCTGAATACAACCTTTTTCCAATCTTGTGCAATCCAGGATTGATATTTCCTGGCCCAATTCTTCATTACAGGTGTTAATAACTGTTTTTCGATAAGTTTTCATGCAAATCTCCGAGCTTCAATAAGCCTTCGTCGAACTGTCGATGAATCCACGCTCACACCAGTAGCTAATAATTCTCTCTGAAGACTCTACTTGTTTTGTAAGGAAGCATTGTACTATTTCGTACAAGAGATTTGTCTATTCGTGGTGTGATCTTACGTTGGCGTCCACATTTACTCTTTCGTTTTGGAGACACTGCCACAGAATTCTTTTGCTGATCAATAATCCTAGAAACACTCTATTTTCCAACTCCGACTACTGTAGCAATATCCCTCACAGTCATAGAAGTATGCTGACTAAGGGTAACAATTCTTGTCCTTTTCCTGGGAGTGATATCCATTTTTTAAATACACGTCAGAATGAGACAATTCACACAAGCGACTACTACTTTCAGCAACTGAAGGGAAAAATTTTCGACATCTCATGATCAAGTGGTCAAACCAGTTTAGATTAGATAAAGGCAGTCCCACGTTGTAAGAAAATGCAATGGAAACTGGTTTGAGGCAGAAAATTCCCGAGAAAGGAACAACTTCATTAAAAAAATATGTTTGTCCCAATTAATTTGTACAGCACTGTACATTCCTAAACAATAAACGATTGTTACAATGTCCTGCACCTACCCTTAAAGTTTGCACCATGAATTCGGGACCACCCTGTATAAGATAACGAAGCGACATCTGAGCTAGCACTCTACTTTCTGCACCAATGTAATCCAATCAATATTTATTGAACCACGGCATATTCAACTAAGTTAGCCCATGTTATATAAAATTGTCATTGTTTATAATTATGAGGCATTCTCCCGCTTCTGTCGGTCATGAATCTAATTTTACCAATCAGGATACCGCAGATCTCAGATATTTAATAATTACATAAATATGAACAAAATGCGATAGCAATTTTGAGCACTTTTGAATACAAGCCTCTTTTAAAATACAGCCGTAGATTCGTCCAACAGACGTATTAATTAGGGATAGCAGATTTATTTACATAATCATAAAAATATTTTAAAAAATACTGAATATAAACACACACACGCGCTGGCAATTTCTTAGTTTTTTGGCCACCGCCTTAACGCGCCGGTGTCGAGAATCTGCTAAAACAAAGAAAAACATTCTGATTGGAGGGGAGCACAGTGCGCCCCCTGGAGAGGGCGAGAAACACTACAATAGCAAAATTAATCACAAGTATCATTTTTTAAAAATTCTTGAAAATCGTAAAATCTTACATGCCCCGAAAGCACAAATAGCATAAAACATTATAGTATAAAACAAATTTATTTTACATAAATAGTATAAAACATATCTTACTGTATAATTTGAAGTATTCATTTGTATTAAATATCACACTACAAGATTTTTTTTTAAAAAAAAATCCTTTTGAACTGATTGTGATTGTACTTGAATAAAAACTTTAAAAGAATATTTGAATCAAAAATTGCCTAGAGATCGATATATTTTAATTCGAATGCAAGCACAGAAATATAAAAAGAAAAAAAAATACCGAAAACTGGATCAAATAAGATAAAATTTTAGAGTAACTAACTGTGTAAAGACACCCCATTTTCGACAAGTGACTGTGAAACATTTGAAAGTGATTGTGAGTGAAGTGACATTTGAAATGTCTATTCCCTTTTCAATTCAGTGATGTTTCTGTTGGTTTAGAGAAGGAAATACACACTAAAAATATGGTGTTGTCATGAAGTAGATTTTCAAAATACTGTCTCAGAGAATCATACAGTGAAATAACTATGTATAAATTTCCCATCTCTTATTTAATAAACATTTACTGAATTGACTTATGTGAACTTATTCCTTGTAAGCTTAACATTGGAGTAGCTAATACAGCGTGGGACCGGTATCAAAATTCTTCGGGGGTCTTTTTTTGGAAAATAAATAAAAATGGTGGCATTAATAAAATTTGAAAACAAGAAAATGTTACACATGTTGGGTCCCCTGCAGCTTGGGGGGTCATATCATTGATACGGCGGTAGCTATGCCTCTGAAGCTTAAGTTAAATAATATTCAAAATGTTGTTCAAATGCTATTTGCTTATTCCTAATTACTTTTCTCCTTAGAACTCCTTTTACATGCGAACATTCCGTTGAAAAGATGATTGAGAAAACATGGCAGAAAGTTGATCCCAATATTCGAGAAGAGTATGGTGAAACTTACAAGGAGGGTTTCTTGAAAAATACACACAAGTTGTTAAGCCGAGGCAGCACGAGAATTCATGAAGTTATTGATTGCTTTGAAGATGCTCTTACAGCAGCAGATCCTCTTTCCACATATACACCAGCTTACTTTCCGGACAAGTTAGGCATTAAAATGCTAAAATATTTACCTAGCATTGTAACTGAAATTTATTTGAAGTTTGAATTGGATCAGAATAACAAACCGCAGATTCTGCAGAGAATTAAAGGTGAATGGTAGGGATGGGTAAAAATAATGGTGTCAAATATACTCTGTCTTACTTTTTTTTATGAACAACACGAACTCAATTTTAGAATCTATGTAATTTTGATAAATATATATAACGTAACTCTTTTTTACATAAATTAAGTATAATTTTAGATTAAAAGTGAGTTTTTTTTTAATTTACCGATGACAACATTCATAATAATTTAACGTATATTTAATTTTTACTTCTGTCTATATGTATAAAAGAAAAAAGCGACTCCTTCATTCCTTTCATCACGATATCTCAGGAACTATTAGATCAACAAATTTGAAATTTAACAGACACATATTCCTTTCATTGAGAAGAGACCCACTACAAAAGAGGTTGGGGGAGGGGGGGAATGAGTTACTGGGACATATAAATAAAAACACCGTTTACGACAGTGGCGTAACGAAGATTAGGGTCCCCCTGCAAAGTCAGGTTTTGGGCCTTTTTATATTTTAATTGGCTAAATACGTACTTGGCATCAATCAGGCTTTGCCCCTCCCACGCAATGCGGGGGTGTACGTTACGCTACTGGTATACGAATCCACAGTAATGAAATTTAGTATGCAAGTGTCTTTTACTGAGTACAAAACCGCTAAAAACGAATTTTATGGAAATCTACTTTTAAGGGAGGTTAAGGGGCTTATTGATAAAAAAAATTCCGTTTTTGAACTATTAGACCTAGATTTGAAATTTGGCAAGGATGTTTATTTTGTTGTGTACAGATCCACTAAAATTGGATTTTGCGAAACTCCACTTTGGAGGATTTGATTTGATTTTTTTCTTTTTTTATGGCGCAAGGACCAATTTAGATCATAATGGGCCAGCACTTTGGAGGAAGGAATTACGGGAGTTAAAAAAAAAAAAAAGAGAGAGAGAGAGAGAGAGAGAGAGATCATTCTACTTCAATGTTAGAAATTCAGTTAGTTCTTTAATGCAGTGCTGCTCAAACTTTCACTACTTGCGACTCAATATTCAATCATAATTTTCATCCCCCCCCCCCAGAGGCGGATTAAGATAGTTGGGGGCCCCTGGCGGTAAAAGATTTGAGGCCCATAGGTTCAAGAGTCGAAAAACTGAAATAGTGAAAAGATTCACTGAACTGAAATGATCAAAATAAAATGTATTGTTAATAATAAAACTCAGCGGCTAAAGAAAAATCTTATCTGTATTTTTAAAAACCTTACTAAAGAGCTTACAGTTTTGCTATACAATTTTACTTCTTAATTTTTCTTTGGCTAATTCATCAATTAAATTTGCTATTTCTACTTTGTCCAAAACATCTTGTTCTATTTACAGGGTGTCCAGCCTTAATGTGACCCAATAGTTAATTCCCGAACCGTTCGGTTTAGATATGCACTTTCAATTTGAAAAATGTTTTAAAAAAGGTAAAGCATGTTTTCACATGCTTTTCGAACAAAAAAAAAACCCATTTACAAAAAAATTACAAAAATTTAATTTTTATACGGACCCAGGTCCTATCACTTGTATTTGGGAAAAGATGCAGTACATGAAAACAAAGTAAACACAATAAGTTTCATTTTATTACGATAAAAAATGACCAAGTTATGCCTACATAAATTTGAAGCATCTAAGCTGCTCAAAAAAGGGGGTCGTATATAAATTGAGTTTAGAGAACAGTAATTCACTATCTATAGAAAGAGCAAAAGAAAAACATCATAGTAATATTAAAACATCGTAGTAAACATCATAGAGTACATAGAGACATCATACATAGAGAAACATCATCAATTTGTATTGCTGTATGGCAAATAATAAAAATTAAATTAAAGAAATACAACTTGTACCGAAAAGATTAGAACAGCTTGTTTTAATAAATAGCAGAAAATAATACAAGATTTACCGTTTAAATTATAGCAGAATGTGGAATGATGCGGCAATCATGAATCAGAGGCTTTATTGTATCAGAATGACCAAATTAACTTAAATAATGGTGAAGGCACGAGACAAGGGAATGCGTCTATGACAACTCCCAGTTTTATACAAGCGTTGAACAGCACGGTCAATTGTACAATAAGATGGATGTCTTCAAGTGGGAAATTGAATGGCATAAAGTCTTGCCGCCTCTCTCTTATTTCGATTACACTGCCCATACAACAGTACCATTTTGCAGTATTCTTCCTTTGTATACATCTCGTTCTCCCGTACTAGAATTCGTAATATTAGAATACGACTGTATGCAATTGCAAGGGACTACACAACAGATTTTTAGCATTCATCATAATCAGCAAAAACGCAGCAAATCAGACTGAAGCCGCAGCATATAAGTCTATTTTTTTGGAACTACTTTTAAAATGTTTTCTTCATCCAAAATATTTTATTTTTTCTGTGTTTTACACGTACACGGAATAAATTTTATTTCTTAAGTACTCAATTATTGTATTATTAACATATGCTTTTAAATTAAAAAAAGATTTACATAAAAGTGACGTGCAAGAGCGAAAGTTTCCTGGCAGAGTTCCAACTAATTTCACTTTGGAGACGGCCCCTTACTAGCTTTTTGAAAATAGCCGAGAAAATGGATAAAATATATGATTTTCAAAGTTCCAAAACTCGGCCAGTTTTTATCGTAATAAAATGAAACTTTTTGTGTTTATTTTGTTTTTTGTGTATTGCATCTTTTCCTAAATATAAGTGATAGGACCTGGGGACCGTATAAAAAATTAATTTTTGTAATTTTTTTATAAATGGAGTTTTTGGTTCGAAAAGCACGTAAAAACATTCTCGACCTGTTTTAAAACATTTTTCAAATTTGAAGTGCATATCTAAAACAAAAGGTTCGGGAATTAGCTATTGGCTCACATTAAGACTGGACACCCTGTATAATATAACCATGTTGTTTGTCTTCTCTCTCATAGTGCTTCTTAAATAATTTTAACACGCTTTAAAATTGACAAAGATCTCTCACCTGATGCATTCGATATCGGTCTACCCAAGACCTCTTGCAACTCGATAAATTTCTAACGGGGAAGGGGGTTTTTAAATTCTATCTCTATTTTCTTTTAAAACTAGTAGAAACTGATCCATCGCATACCGTCAAAATTAAAAGATTCAATATCGCCTTTGTAAGTTTAGTTTTTGTGCAGCTTACTTTTTAATTTCATGTAATAATACAGTGAAGTGTCCTATAACAGTTTCATATATCTCATGTCTTTGGGATAGTTCTGCTCTTGCTCTATCGCGCATAAGACATAAAATGAAATTGAAATTTTTATGATCTTTCCTTCTTTTAAAATTTCATACCACACTTTTTTCATTCACTGAAAATAAATTTTCTCTTTTGCTACCTGCGAATTTGTCCAGCTTCCTCTTCAAACGAGAGTCCTGATAAATCAGTTGCTCTTAGTTCCATTTTTCCAAATGCATTTCTGAAACTGTGGATATAATTTTCTAGAGATTTTAACAGACTAATTCGTTTTTAATCACAGTCAAATTGTCACAATGATTTGCTAGTAGCATTTATTCTTTGGGGTTTGGTATTCAAAATCATGTTCTTTAGGTAAGTTTCATATTTCTCCATCTCTTTTAAAAGAAAAGTTGCATCCAGTGTATTGTGGTCCGTCCCCCCCCCCTCATTCATATCACGGATTTAAGCCAGGGCTGCTTTTATTAATCTTTACCTTGCCAAATTCAACTAGCTTGAAATAGTTTGCTTTGAACTAGTCATACCTTTTATCACATAGCTTTATTTCGTTTAATTTATCTTCGTTAGTAAAACACACTGATGTGTGTGGAAATAAAAATCCCATCACCAAGAAGGATTTGTGCTGCATCAAAGAGGTTTTATAAGCTATTTTCATATCCGAAAGCTGATTTTAATTCAAATTTCACGTTAGGTGTATAAGTTTGGCGCTAGTTGCGCGACTTGGAGGAGGCAAATCAATTGTGCTTCAAATACGAGCTATAAAGATAGTGAGTGTTATTTATCGTTGAGATTTGATGTAATTAGTTGATGTTAGTCCAGTATGACTTTAAGAAGATGAAGAAGCCATTATCAACAGCTCGCTGAGTTTGAAAAGGTAGTATAATAGATCTTATAAAAAATGTGGATTTTCTTTCCACGATATTGCACAAAGACTTGGTAGAAATGTATCCATTGTGCATGATTTCGACAACAGTGGTCTTGGAAAGGCACTACCTCAAGAAAACTATGGTCCAACCACGTACGGGGCACCACTGACAGAGAAGACCACCATATTCACTACAAGGTTGGGAGACATCATAGTTCCTCTACAGCAGAAATTAAAGTTTTTTTATGGCATCAGACTGACGCAGTGAACTGTAGCAAATCAATCAACTCACCAGCCAGACGTCCTACAGCGTTCATACCATTAGCTCTAAATCACGATATCTGCGACTTCAGTGATGACATGCTAGAGATCTTTGGAGAATGGAGCGGGATGTGTTGGTGTTCTCCGGTCAAAGCTGCATCTGTCTTGGTGCAGTGATGTATGGCTTAGCGAAGAATATTAGGCCCCTCCCCATGCAAAGTCAATCTTTGGACCCCAAGCCGTACTTGACGTCAGTCAAGCTATGGGCCCCTATAATTCTGCCCCCTTCCAATGGGGGTGTACGTTACGCCACTGGAGTGATGGCTGTTTTTTTATTTGTAGGCCATGTCAGCGCTTGTAAGCAATCTTTCTGCGGCCTAAGCACATTGAACCGACACCTAGAATTGTCTAGTCTCAATTTTCTTTGATTGCAGGATTTTTCTGGAGGTTAATTCACACACCCAGACTAAAAACTTGTACGTAAGTCTGGTGATGCAAACTGTTGCACTGCCATTTATAAACATCATTCAAGGGATGTTTTCCAACAGGATAACGTGCACCCTCATACCCTGTTGTAACCCAACAGGCTCTATAGGGTGTCAACGTGTTGACCCGCTAGATCACCAGATATTTTTTCAATGAATGGGACATCATCGTAAGACTACGACAGCCTCATCCACAACCGGAATCAAGCAACCTTATGAGAGGCCACCCAAGAGCGACTGGCATGCAATTCCATCCCACAAACTGATATTAGATACTTATACGGCGCATTGTTTGCATGCTTGCATTTAAACTTCTGGCGGTTACACCGGTTTTTAATGTGCCACCATTTCCCATTTGAAATGGCTCTTCTTGTGCCTACATTAACCTATTAACTTGAAAGTTTAATCAATTAAATATGTTACCTAGACAAATGCATTGCCTCAGCTCTATAAGTTTACAATAATTTTTTCTTGGTGTTGGGATTTTCCCCCATAACACAGTACAAGATGTATTCGAGAGTAACTAAGGACAGCTGTGAACTAAAAACGAACTTGTTTGACTTGAATAGTATTTGTTTGTTCGAAATAAAATTTGTGCAAACAAACGCATATGCGAAAATTTAGTACAGATAGCAACAATACAGATGTACAGAAGAAAGATGGCTAGGACTGCTACACGACTCAAAAGCGTGGAAATCATCGGAGTTACAATATCGGTTCAAGATCCTTTTGTGTTGGACGTTGAATTTATAACAAAAATCTATCAAGCTTGGGGCTCCTGGCTGCCGCCAGCCGCTTAATCCCCCCTCCGTAAAACTACAATGTATTAAATTCGATAATACATTACTCTGACGCTAAAGCTACAATACGACTTTTATTTCTTCAGTGCCTCCGGCGTATAGAAACGTCTCACTCAGCCTGTGAATAATTTCCCCGGACGTATATATACGTCTTTCCAAAATACAATCTTTTCTATTCACTGCTTATTTATAAAATTATTCCGAAGGCTTTGGAATGCAATAAAATGACCTTGACAGTGTGCGTTTGTGAAGGATTTACTTATTTTAGAGGATTTTCTTATTTATTCCCTTTCTCCCCCCCCCCCCCGATACACCACATATACTTGCATACGTGCAAAATGGTGGCATTGGGAAGCGAATCGTGTACATTTTAATCGACAGTTAAGGGATTAATCATAAACCGTACAAATTTTCTAGAGATTAGTGTTAATTTTTGTGTATAATTTTATATGAGAAGCCTGTGGGGTCACTGGTAATCATTAAACTTGTTCTTAACTTAGTATTGTTAAAAAAATTAATTATAAAATACATTGTGAAGTACTGATACATTTATAAGTGTTATATCAGCATAAATGTTTTTTGTTTTGTTTTTTGTCAGAATGTATTTCGTGTGATTTTATTAATATTTTTAATGAAGCACAATCCATACATTGATGTCATCAGATAAGATAAAAGCAACAATGAAATAACTTCATAGCAGTGGCGGATTAAGCGGGTGTCGGACCTGGCGACCGCCAGGGGCCCCAAGCTTGATGAGTGCAAAGGCCAGCGACAAACCAACCACGCCACCTTGGAACAAAAAATGAAAAGTAAACAAAGATACAATGAAACCCCCGCTAGAAATTTATCGACATGCAAGAGAAATCCTAATGTAGAAAAACTTTTGAAAATATTTTTAACAAAACTGATATCGAATGCATCAGGGGAATGATCTTTTTTAGTTTTAAAACATGTTAAAAATAATTTAAGAAGTACTATGGGAGAAAAGAGAAATTGAACAACATGGCCATATTATGTACAGAATAAAATGTTTTGGACAAAATAGATATGGTAAAAATAATTGAGATGAATTTGCCAAAAAGTAATCAAACTGTATAGCAAAACTGTAAGCTCTTAAGTAAGGTTTTTAATATTTTTTTTTATATACAGTTAAAATTTTTCTTTAGCCGATGAGTTTTTTTATCACTACAATTTATTTTGAGAATTTAAAGTAAGCGAGTCTTTTCACTATTTTAGTTTTTCGACTCTTAAGCCCATGGGCCCCAAACCTTTTACCGCCAGGGGCCTCCAACTACCTTAATCCGCCTCTGCTTCATGGAGGGTTTCGTTTCAGAAATGGCTTATACTTTTACATCCTGAAGTTGCAGAATTGATGGCTAATGTGCATTATTTCTCAGTGTGATTATTTCAAAAGTTGCGTTGCATCGGTACTTTAAAATATTTTATTTATATAAGTAGAACAGAGTTACAATATATATATATAATTGAAAGAATTTTCCATAAGAGCTAGCTGCAATTAGGAACCAATTTTTAAGGATTTAATAGTCATAACACTTCTATTTTCTGCAAAGATTTATAAACAAAAAATTTATTACAAAATTTTAAGTACTTTCATTTTATTATATTTATGCTGTTTTATAAAATTATACGGATATGTATGTGTATCTATATGTGGGTATAAATATATACAGTCGGACCCTGATTAAACGAATGAATCGAGACTGAACATTTTATTCGTTAATTCGGGGTTATTCGTAATATTGGGGTCCAAAAATGAATTATAAATTTTTTGCATTTTTCTTTTGGTTATTCTTTATAAGCAATACAAAAAAAAAAAAAAAAATCTATAATTAGGAATTACACATTCTTTATTCAGCTGCTAAAAATACCATTAGAAAATTAATACGCAGCAGTTGATTGAATAATTTTAAAATACTGTCTAATAGATGTCTGACAGTTTTACATAGTATCTTTTTTTAAAAGGTTGATCCAACAATTGGATCCAGAAAAGTCTATAACTTTATGCTTTTCAGTAAGTTAAGGCGAAAGGGTACCCAAAAAATCGTCAAGCTATCGAATTTTTTTTTATTGGTTTATTTGATACCTCGAATATTCATAAACATGCCTGTAAAATTTCAAAGCTTTAACCGCATCTTTTTTTTTATCAACTTATGAAGCAATATTTGATGCTGGACAGCAGACTAGACAAAACTGCAATGCCAACATTTCAGATCATTTGCTAGAAAAGAGCCTGATAAAAAATGAATTAATTATTTTTCCATAGCTTGCAAATGAGACTAACATATGTAGCATTATATATGCAGTAACAAATAATTTTAAGAAAGAATTGTGCAGTTTATGCAAAAATTCTAATTTGTGTATTGTTTATAGAAGAGGAAATGGATTTGGTCTAGATTTAAAAGTTGTGCGTGCTTTTTATGATATTATTATGAATGAAATTAAAACTTTAAAATGGATTCTCCCAAAGCACAAATACTAAATCTCATTTTGATAACTCAGATAATTAAAAATCTAATTTGCAAGAATAGCAAAACTCTTTCATTTTTATATATTTGTTTTCGGTGATATATATATAAATATCCCATGTGTGTGAAATTCAACACAATTATTATTAAAATATTTTAAGATATTTATTTAAATAAATGCACAGATGAAGTTCTTAGATTTTGATATATTTTACCTATAAATTGTCATTTGATTTTGTTTTCATTCGTGTACAATATTTAAAAAGCGAAGGCTTTTAAAATCACGGAAATAAAAAATAAAGGCATAAACATCTTTTGCACATGTTGTGCATTATTTGAGTTGTCAAACTGAGCATGAAATTAGCTCTGAAGTGTGTGTATTTATTTTTTTTATAATTATTAAGGTAAAGTTTTATGAAATATACTGATCATTCATCCATTTTCTTCTATATATTCATTATGCCAGTATACTGTTTAATTGTTCTACAATTTTGCTATTTCTTATGGTAAGCAGTTTTAAATAAGCTAATTAAAATTTCATATAAGTTTCAGACTATTCGATGAATATTATATCATGCTATTCATGGAATGGAAAACTTCAAACTCATATTTTTCCATGTTCAATTTTTGTACATATACTATTATTCAAAACCCTAAGGCTTTTTTGATAATTGAAGTATGGGTTTGAAATGTTTTATTCATATTCTGAAATGTATGTTTTGTAAAACTGTGCATGGAATTAGCTCTAACATGTTTAGTACTTTTTCTAAAAAATTTCAAAACCAAAATTAATGTTTTTTTGAGAATTTTTGGAAGTTTAACTATAA
Source organism: Trichonephila clavata (assembly GCA_019973975.1). NCBI lineage: Eukaryota > Metazoa > Arthropoda > Arachnida > Araneae > Nephilidae > Trichonephila > Trichonephila clavata. The sequence goes on along the minus strand of BMAO01015099.1, from coordinate 61,738 downwards.
AAATATTAGTAAAAAATTTAATTGCAGCAGCATAAAAAACCCATGCACAGTTTTATGTAGTATATTATAAGGTAAAATTTCAATTTTACAAACATTTTACAACAAATTTAGATTTTTTTGTATGGAATTATCATTAAATATTAACCTTTATACAATACAATTAAAACCAAATATCAAGTAATAAAAATTAAAAAAAATTGTGAAAATGGTACCATATTGCCTTAAAAAGAGCATTCTCTTTTATTAGAGTCCCAACAATGGGTATTTTCTTGGCACAAATGATGTTGAGTAATTCCGAATAGATTCAAGAACAGAAAAAAGGGTGGCTTTCAATGACTTTCTTATCTCGACGATTTTTCATCACATTCTATACACAGACCTTTTCAATTTCTACCAGCTGTTTAATAATTGTCGTGTCAGACTGACCACTTGACTGGAACATCTGCTCATACACCTCAGCACCCAAGGTCACGTATACTGAGATGGGCACAGTAGGCTTTGGCCCCCTTGGGCTGTTGTGCCACTAGGTTTAGTTTTATTAATTGTAGCTAATGTCAACGTTTGAATTTTAAGATGTTCTGCTAAAGAATTTTGTGATCAAAGTTATTGTCAAATTTATGTAAAATTTTAAGCTTTTCACTCAAAGAGAACGTTTTAGTTTCAGACAATCTGCCATGTTTCACAAATTTTTAAAATCAAAATTATTTGCAAAATCGTACATATAACAAACTTCACCTCTCAAGAAAAAGAGCAAATGGTAAAAACTCATTAAAATAACCCATGCCTTATGGAGTGGGATGAGATAACGAATTTCTCCTATCCTATTCAAAACTCATGCTATAGGTTACACTCATGACTCATTTGCACTTGTTAAATCTAATAATGGCCTGTACCCTTTCCGTCGAAATTTATTGCTTACAAGAAGTCTTTTTCTGTTCAGGACAAGAAGGATATGTCATTCAAAAAGAAATTCAGTTTTTTCTTATCAAAATGAATAAATAAAATTGTTTCGACTGTTAGAATAATTTGTTTATTCGGGGTTTATTATCCGTTAAATAGGGTGTTTTGCCTTGATTTTAATCAGAGAAGGAAAAATTCATTAAATTGGGGTTCGGTATTTCGAAGTCCAACTAAATATATGTATGTAATGCAACAATGAGACGGTATTCAATTTGTGAATCGTAGTCATGGCAGTTAAAAAAATCATAATATTGATCATATCTTTTACTTTAACATGAGATGAGAAAATTGTGCATCTTCTATGCTCAAGTGTCTAGGAACAAGAGAGAGAATAATTAATTTTTCACATTTAAATATATAATGAACAACAGGGGTAAATGTAACGAAAAATATAATCATGTGTTCTAGTGAAGGGAAATATAAATTATTTTTAGAAATTATATCAGTATTTTAAGGAAAGATTAAACCACTTGGTAAGTCACATGCAAGTTATTTTGTGATATTCTTTTATTACAAATTGCCAATATAAATCAGTAAAAAATTCATGGTCTAATCCTTTTAACAAAAAATGACTAATAAATCTGTCAAAATATAGGTTTCAATACTTAAATGTGAGATGAAGCGAGATGCATTTCTAAATAAGGCATTTGAAATTATGCATTAGAAAAAATATATAAGATTAGAATTTTAAGAAAATATTTATTATATGTATGTATATTAGACATACCATGGATAAGAAATTTTTTTTGTACACAAAAAAAAAAGAAAAATTATAATTAAAAACGAACAAACTTTATCATCATCATTATAAAAAAACTTTTGAAGAATATCAAGAGTATTTATTGATATTAATATGTATATAAAATTTAAAAAAGGGACACAACTACATATTCTTGCTAATCTGAGTTTATTATTAATCTACAGCTTAAATTTAATATTTTTAATGGAAATATTAAATGCAATCAATAATCAGTATTATGTATATTTTTAAACATCTGACCAAATTACAAAATGTCATACAGTGTACAAATGATGAAAACATTTAATTTAACATTTAAGAATTTAGATACTCAGAATTATTAAAATGACAATCTAAAAGGTATTGCTTAGTTGCCAAAATTTTGGAACATTCTTCAATTTAATTTTTAAAACATTCTGAGAAAAAATGAAAAAAAAATATACATTTTCTGAAGTAAAATTTAAAATAATATATATATATATTACATTCCATACAAATTTGTAAAAAAAAAATCTCACATATCAAAATGTATCTATATTGTTTGTATAAACGTAAAGGTATTTGGACAGGTACACAGAGATTCTTTTGAACTTTTCTGTATATTTGTACTTGATGTCATTTCGAAATAGTTGCATTTCAAAAATATTTCTACTATTACAAATATTTATTCTATATAAAGACTAAAATATCACACTATTTTTAAGATTCTATGTTGGCACTTCAATACTATGCATTATATAAAACAAAATGCACATAAGCAGATTCTAAATTAATCTAAAAAGCTAAAGAGTTTCTTTGGTGGCTTATGCATAGATTGGTAAAAAATCAATACATGTGGTTCATACAATATACAGTAGGGGAAAAAAGACAAACATTTAAACAAATATGTACATAACAACAAATGTGCAACAGATATATACAAAATAACAAAAAACAATAATGATTTATAGTATTGCACAAAAATAATATATTACAATAAAATTCCAATAATATAATCCTCCTTTTTTAAATTAATAATTTAGAGAGAAGGGAATTTATAATCACTGTAAATATTAGGAAACATAGGTAAAACATGAAAAGAATCTAAAGCCCTAATTAAATGGGGATGCTATAACATTTCCTTATGTATTCTACGAATAAAAGCAAATATTTTGTAACATAAAATTGTGAAATTACACCCTTATCCATGCAGATGTCTCAGGAGGGGGAGGGGTGAAAGTATTGAACATTAATATCAGAAATGAACAAAAGAAGTAATTTAGAACTTTGAATGAGTGAAAAACATACAAATGAGGGTTCAGGGAAAACTTAAATCAAATCTAAAGCAGGAGTAGAATATTACTAAAATTTTTCTGTATTATTATATAACATAAATCAACAGTGTGTGTGACTTCATACACCTACTTTAATCATACAATACATTGAAATTCGCTCACGAAATTTGTCTAATTAATTACTTTCTTATTAAATAATCTTATCACACATAAATCCTCTATTGAATTTCACTGAATCAGAGCATAGATGTACTTTTCCTTCACTGTAAAATTACTTATGTTAACTCTAATATGTAAATAGAAGGGGTAAAAACACTTTCATAAAATTTACACTCAGCATCAATCACAACAAGCTATAAGAATAGAGAAATATTTATTAATTAAAAAATTTGTAGAAAGGTATAAAATGGTTGAAAGTAAGCTTTATTCTCTATAAACAAAAACGCCCAGAAAGCAATCATCTTCAAATAATTAAAATTTTATGAAAGATCAATATACTACTAGAATGACAGCAGTAAAAAATGATTTTTTTTATTCAAAAAATTAAAAATTCTGTAAAAAAAATTAGCATTTTTAAATAAACCTAAGTACAAAAGCTTTTCACAATGAATTTCGAACTTATTATCACACAGGTTAAAAGATTATCATTTTCTTTCTTTTTGCACAGAAAACAAAATGAAAATTATCAATCCATTAACAGTTTTATACAGTCAAGTTCATTAAATATCAGTCAAGGAACTGTTAGATTTAATCAAACAGAAGTTGCAAAGTAAACATACTAAAGTATTTTGAAATCACAGTTACATGATAAGAATTATATACCTGAGTTGTATTTTACTTTCTATACTCTTACAACTAGCCTTCGGAGGGCTTCAGTTGTATTTAACTGTAGGCATGTCTGTAAACTAAGTAACATTTTGGAAAAACTTGCACAAAAAATCTTTTTCAAAACAAAATTTATTTTCACATGAAAAAGCAAGTTGGAAAGTATTTTTCTACATAGTTACCACCATTTTCCAGACATTTGTCATATTCGAAAACCAACTTGTCAATACCTTCTTCAAAAAAAGATGCTGCCAGTAAAGAGACCATTGCTGAACAGCTTTTTTGTGGAAACTTATCACAAAGTAGCCTTATTAGGAACGGTATGTCTCCACAAATTTTCTCATTCGCCTTTCCAACCAAATCATCATTCTCAACAGAAGACCGCCCATTCCGTGCTTCATCATGAACATTGGTGCACCCATCATTGAATTGGCGAATCCACTTTCTCACCATTCCATCACTCATTACAATTTCACCATATACTTCTACAAGTTGACGATGAATTTCAATTGGCTTAACGTTCTTTGCATTAAAAAAATGGATGCACTTCACAGTAGGCGGGATCAGCAATTGTCTTAAATATTTTGAACACTTACTACCACATGTAAAAACAACACAATCTTGGTTTAAATACCGTCACTGTACTGACAATCAACTAGAGACACATGTGCAGATGGGTTGAAGTCCAATGCTACCACTGCAGTAGAACAAAAGGGTACTTAGTTTCCGAACACACCTTGTAACATGCATTAATCTCTTACTTTTTAAACAGTGAGCTTGACTGTCCAGCAGATGAGATTTATGACCATTTGCCTACTTAACTGATACAATACCACTAAATATGAAAGGCAATCTGATAAATCAGTCATATTTTCCTTTTCTAAAGTTTCTTTTTAGGAAAAGTGCTGTAACTGATGCTGAGTATACTAGAATATACATTGTAAATTCTTGGTTCTTTCATTGTATTTAATCAGATATTTTTTAGATAAACATCTCAGTTATATCAAGAATGTTTTTATAAAGTAAATATACATTTTTACCATGTTTCTTTTTCACTTTAAAAATAGTTATAAATTGCTTTGCTTTATATTTAAAGTTTAAGAAATTAAATAACTATTTTAAAGAAAAGTAAGTAGCTAATATTCATACTACACAAAAATCAATGATATGATAAACCTTAAAGTAAACAATAGCATGATTGAAATTATAAAATTTGAATTTAAATATTATTATTTGAAAAAATGTGATGCCAAATCAACATTTGTATTTAAATCCCATTATATATATATATATGTATACTTTAAAAATTATATAAAATCTAATACTAATTACATTTTTAGAGATAACGGATAGAGTTTCTTACAAACAATGGAACACATCTGCTTTCAAAACTAATACACTTAAACAAATACATAAAATATAAAATAAATTAATCTATTTTAACAAGTCCTAAAGAGTAAAAAGCACAGAAAAAAATTTAAGAGTAGTTTCAAAACCAAGTAAAAAAATTAGTATTTTTCTACACAGAACAGGTTATTTACAATTTACATAAATCACCAATCCCATACAAACTCTGATAATTAGTTTTTAAAACTAACTATTCAAATCCTACTAGTGATACTTACACTTAGTGAATCATGGCCATAACATGCAAACAGTCATCAGTATCCATATTTACATACAATAAGCTAATGGGAAAAATTTACACTACTTTCAAATTTCAAGCATACATTCATCAGACTTGTCAACCTAACACTCATTATTGCCTATCATCTCAAAAGAGAATGTCATATGTTTTTTATGACTTATTTTCGTTAGACAAAAATTAACAATGTTGAACAATATTTTTACATATGAAATATAACATAAAAATACTTTTTATAATCTAAAACATCAAAAAAATAAATACATAAATAATCTTACTAATTTTAGGAACTAATAATACAATTTTTAAAACTAAACATGAACTACAGTGGAAGTTTTATGGTTCAATACTTAATTCGGTACTTATGTACTATCACAACCATGCCAACTCCAAGATAACTCACCAAATTGAAAACCCCAGTTTTGTATGTGTTGTAGGCAGTGACATAACAGAGAATATTAGGGCCCCCCTTGCAAAGTCAGGTTTTGGGCCCCAATTGGTTAAATATGTACTTGGAGTCAGTCAGGCTATGGGTTCGCTAGAATCCTAGCCCCCCCCCCCCTGTACATTATGCTACCCCCATGATGCAGAGGTGTACACTATGCTACTGATTGTAGGGTAGGTACTGATTTGGCAACCATTGGCTTCATTTCATATTTCTCTGCTTGCAACTATTCTAAGCTTAACCATTCATTGATATTGCAAGCTCAAATACTAAAATGAAAATCTACACAAAATCTGCATTCTTAAATAATAAAAATTAGTTTTGTTCTTTTCTTTTATTGATTAGTATTTATTTATAATTACTTATTATTCCCACATAGTATTTTTCAGTTATGCACTCCATATTCCTGTCAGTGTATTACATTTTAAAAATTTGTACAGTTTTATGTATGTGGTACACTAGCATAGCTAATAATGAGTGGGCTCTGTATCAAAATTCCTTTCGGTACCTTTTTTAGATATAAGAACTCTGTTAATGGGACTGTAGATACACATTTTGGGACCCTGTATTACTGATACAGGAGTAGCTATGCCTCTGTTGTGATAGTATATAAGTACCCAGAATTTCAATGTTACAAAATTATGATATAATGAATAATTTAAAAAACACTTCTATATATTTATTTCATAATTTTTAAATATAAGAATGGGATAAATTATTATATACATGTAAAGTTTATTATATAATACTGTAGCAAATAGCATCAGATAAAAATTTGATTTTCTTTAAAAAAAAATGTGAGCTCTAAAGACTAGTCTTTGTACTTGAGGTTATTTTGCTAATATATGTGAGGTTTCTTGGTCTTACTTTAAGTAATATTTGTACTTGTGAACACAGTTATATGCAAAGAAGTTTTCATACCTTAATTACTAGTATTTAAAGTTTAATAGTTTCAAATTTCTTTATACTATGCTATAACTTTCTTATGTAGTGCTGAAGCAAAGTTCTATAATATGCTTACACACATTGTTTCTCTCTGAGATAGTTTACTGACTTTCCTCATATTTCTGAAGTCACACTTTTCCATTAGAATTATTCAATCAAGAGGTAGATAAGTGATATTGTCTTCCAATGCATAGAGAAGTATGCTTCATGTCAGAGATCTACAATTTGGCTGTAGAGTTTTAAATATATAGAACATTTACATGTTTATTTCACTCAGCCCCTTAAAGAATTACAGAGCAATTTTTTCAAAAATAAACTTGATGCTTCTGGTAACATAAAAAAAATGCAACATTTTAAAATTAAAAAATTAATTTTTTTTTAAAAAAAAAAGGCATAAATAATGCACAATTGATTTATGGATCTAAGAAAACTTAAAATGACAAATTTCAAATGGAATACTTGACTGATAAGATTTACTTAAATGAAACATAGATTTTGGAATGGCATCTTATGCTGGCATAATGACATATCTTCACCATATTGCTATGAGACATTGAATAATAATACATAAAATTAGGACTGGGTACTCATTTGAATAGTAAGTACATAGATGATTTATTTTGTATTGGTTCAAGTAACAGAATAACAATGTAATTCAAGCTTTCATTACCAAAAACAACATAGTAATCGGAACAATTGACAAAAAGAAATAATTTGGTCACATGAAGCATAAAGAATACAAAAACAAAATTAGTAGAGTTCTGGAAAGTTGTTACAGAGTGTGGAGAAAAAATAATAGAAATGATTTGCTTAATAAAACCACACCTATGAATCAGTAAGGAACTAATGGCTAATGAAATAAAATATGCAGATGATTTCTTAAAAACCGTAAAGCACTGAGTTCTATGGTTTTTGTCTTATTTTTCCCAGTTGTTAATATAAATCAATAAATAAAAACTGTAGAAGTGAAAATAGTTGGTAAATGATAGAAGTTTTGCAAACATGCATTTAAATTAATGATTGAGACATAAAAATGTATTGAGTCGCCCATCCGGTAAGGTGATTAGCAATGCTGACTGCTGTGCTGTAGGGCCTGGGTTCGAATCCCAGAGAAGGCAATGGTGTTTGTTAATGTATAGTGCCTTTGCGGCATGGGGGTACTCTAAATAGCCGTCGAGCCGCAAGTCCTCTCGTGAGGTTGGTGGAAGGGGAAGAGAGGTGGGAAGCCCCTCACCACTCCCAGGGTGTTCTCCCTCAAAATTGGGGTGGAACCGAGCCAAATCGTACCGTCACCTGCATGGTGCTCAAAGCTATGGCTAACGACAGGCGTACAATCCATGATGAATTTCGTGGGCCTCGATCTGACTACGTCAGACAGGTGGCATTAGCAACAACAACAAACATATTAAAAGGCTGAAAAGTGAAAATTTTGTATGAAAATATATTTATTCTTTAATATTATACATTTTTTTTAAAGTATGAAATAATTTAAAGTCAAACAATTTTTTTATCACATTTTTGCAAAAAAGTTGGATTTAAACTAATTAATTATTTGTAGACCTAAAATGAAAATTGTAGTCGGAATATATTAAGCTAATTAATAATGAAATAAAAAGAAAACGGAACATTTTTTTATTTCATAAACAATTAGTTAATTTTTTTGTTCTTGCAAAACTTTCAAATTATATGTGATAATTTTGTATTATTTTTATAGTGTTTCTCCTTTTAACTACAGTTTTTCATACAATATAATTTTAAAATCTATGTTTCATTTGATAAACCTTTTCTACTAAAAAAGTTGAAAATAACTTATAAAATAAAAATATTAAAGAAGTATTCCAACCATATTAAGAAATAAAAAGAATAGTCTATCGATTTTGTTCACAACACTCAGATTCATGCTGACGAAGCACTGATCTATCATCGTAAGTTTTATTACAAAATCTACAAGAATGGGTCCTTAAATGCACATTTAATGTATGCTTATGACGAAAACTTTTTTTACATATTTTACAAGCAAAAGGCTTCTCACCCGTATGAACACGCATATGTACGATAGCTTCATTTTTAGTGACAAATCCTTTCTTGCAATAATCACAGCTATATTTATGTTGACGCAAATGACGAGCACAATGGATGTCGAATTGCTGCTTCCCTTGAGTTGAATAACTGCACATGGTACACTTGAGCAATTCTGATTGATCTTTGTTTGATCCAAATGACTTAGCAAAATTTCTGAAAGTCAACATCATGGAAGATTCCTGGAAAAGCAACTTGTTTCCTGTAATTACAAAAAATTAAAAAACTTTTAATTTAAATAAACATGATATCAATAAGAAATGAACATTGCATTAACCATTATGATCTAAAAAAATAATTTAAATAGTTACTAAAAATAAGAGGCTCTAGAGGACTTGGGGAAAATGACTGACAAATTATCCTTTGAATAGCAAGAAAATTATGAAATACACAAAAATTTTATAAATAGACAATATTTGTAACCTGATATAAAACTAATGTACGCCATTAAACATTAATATTATAAAATCAAAATATACTTCAATCTGGACAATCAGCCAGATGAAAACTAGGGAAATTTATAAAATTATTCAATAGGGCTACATATTTTTTGAAACAATGCTGGCAATTTGCTCTTATAAGATGATCATGTTCAAACAAAGAATAATTTTTCTATTATTATGCCAGTTCTTGAACTTTACTTTATTAATGCATTTTTAATTTTTTCAAATTTTCCATTACATTTTAACTCCAAAGTAAAAATTTAAATACACTGAACTCCTCTTGCATTTGTAATTATGCATAATTTTTAAAAAATGTAACTAACTACAAAAAGTAATTAATTATTATATAATTTAATCAATAGGACATACAATTTATATATAAATTAGCACTATAAATGAGATTCAATGGGTTTAACATGTTACTTAGCCTCAAATTTTTCTAATAAAATAATTTAAAAATATCTGAAATAAATAACAACAAAAAATGTCAACATCTGAGTAAAGAATAATTAAATACACTACAATATAAAAATATTCACAGTTACACCTATTATATTTGATTTATAACATTAAAAATGTAAATAGATTAAATGAGAATGGATCCTTTAAGAAATAATACTAAATATATATATATATATATATATATATATAATATTAATAGTAATTATAATAAAACTATACAATATTTTGGCAACAAAACAAAAATACAAACTACAGAGAAATCACTAATTTTAAATATGAACAAATACTGTACATCTGAGCTATTATGAAGTAAATTCTTCATTAAAAATACCAATATATATCACTTAGAGATATACAGAGGGGGAAAAAAGCCCTCTTTCTCAATATTATATAAACCTAGAAAAGAGTTTTGTTAATTTCTCAAGTATATTACATTTTTACATAACATACAGTAATCAGACACAAGTAAATTTCAAACATGAACAGATTTCTAAATATACAGATGCAAAACATTTTCAATACATTGGTTAGTTGTTAATTGTCTATCATTTATTGTAGAATTAAAAAATATATCAGCACTAAATAAGCATTTATATTTTTTAAAATTTATATTTATTTTTTGTTTAATTTTTTTTGCTGGTTTTTAGGGCACCTTACGCCCAAAATAAAAAAATTTAAAATAATTATCAAAGTTATTTTACATAAAAGACAACATTTGGTACTTATCAGTTGCAGGGATCATATAGCATTTGAGGTAACAGAAAACATGCCAAATTTTGTTACATCATTGTGTGTAGTAAAAAAATGTATTTTATTGAAGAAAATTGCCAATATTCATGTAAGCATTCATGTCACCTTAGAAAAGCAGTCGCTAAATTATTTGGTCCTTATACACAATAAGTATTTAACATTTATACTCTATTAAATTTTTTAAAATATCAATGAGAATATTTTAAATACATCATGAAAAGAATTGAACTAAATAAAAAGCAAATAGAGAGTTATAAAAAGAAAATGAATTAAAAAAAAAAATTTATTGAAAAGAGTACATCAAAAATAATTATACAGTAAAAAACATATTAATAGTAATGATATAATTATGTAATACTGTAAACCTTTTTTAAGTTTTATAAATTATAAAATGTAGCTTAAATTAATTTTTAATACTGTAATTGTTAATTAAACACTAAAATTTTTAGTTTTGCAATGTTTAAAAAAGTATACATGAAAAAAAAATTGTAGATAGAAAATGAAATATTTAAATACATAGATTAAAAAAAAGAAGAAAATCAGAAAATACACAAATACATGACAGAAATAAAAAGAATAACTTAAAAATGGAACACTAAATATTTTATTTTGAAATGGTACACAATAAAGAAACAAATAAAAATTATGAAAATCAATGATGGCTCTTCAAATGAAATTTAAGAGAGGCTCGATTGTAAAATTGTAAAAAGCAAATGTTACAACTATAAGGTCTTATTCCAGTATGAAAGCGAAAATGAGTTTGTAAGCTATCCTTTCGAGTAAATGTTTTTCCACACACATTGCAACAGAATGGGCGATTTTTTAAATTAATTTTCATTACTGAAAATGGTTGATTGTCATCTGAGGAAAAGCAAGTTGAAGAAGAATTACTTGATTTACATTTGATAAAATTTCTACAACCTGAAAAAAAAAATGCAATTAAAAACTGATTTATATTCAATTCTTTAAAATACAATTTGGAACAATAAACATTTTCAATAGACAAAACAATACAAGTGACAAAAATATGAAAAGATAAAATGTCAATAGATTTAAAAAGACAATTTAAACCTTAAACATTCTAAAAGTTTTTTAAAAAATAAGAAGAAAAATATTTTAAACTCAACATGAAATTTTCCCAATAAATTGTGTGCACAAAATACTTATATCATATAATAGTTAAATGCATCTACATGTAATTATAGTACAAGAAGAAAAAATTACAAATAATACACACTAGAAAACTAATTTTTTTTACAATAAAATTTACCTGTTTCTTTCTTCATGATTTAAATCTATTCATTTTACATGAAAGCTAATGTCCAAATTTATCAAATTTAAAAAGAAATCTTCAAACTTTTGTAATTTTTATATAAAAGTTAATATTTCCCACAGCCTTAACTAACAAGGGAGTAATTTAAGTTCTTTCAAAAGGAATAATAAATTACACTCAGGTACTCATTCATAAGTTAACATGCAAATTCTGCCAAGTAATAAATTTAAATATTTGGTTTAAAACCTTATTAAAATCAATGTAAAATAAATAACCAAACAATACAAAATAAAATTCTTTTTAATGAACATAGACAAGTCATAGTTTCAGTGTATTTGTTTATAGAAGCACAAAATACTGTAACAATTTATACATAAAGCAACTAAATATTGTAATCCACTTTAATTTACCAATTCCAAAGTTTCCATTTTGTGCAAGGAATTGTCAATTGTAATGTGACCAAGAGAAATATTTTTCATTTATTCAAAAGAACATTTAACAACACATGATATATCCTTAATTGTTGCTTTTTTAAGAATTGTATATTGCACATATATACATTCTCTAAGGGCAAAAGATCTAAAATAATAATTTTTTATTCTATTTGGTGAAAAGAGTAATTAAAATATGCATCCAGGAAAAAATAATGGCTTGCAGCACCAATTGTTACTGCATCATTTCTATAGTATTATTATGTTCATAAAATAACTGTAAACTGCGTGACACAAATCAGGTTACTATTGACTAAGACGAAAAATTACTGTATTTTATACTTTATGTACACTTTTTTATAAATATTTCTTTAACACAATTCAAATATATTTTTGACTTCAAGGATTTTTTTTAACAATTTCTGATCTTTTAACATCATCCATATTCATTGATTAGTTTTGTACCAATATTCCTGTAAAACTCTTTTTAAATGGAACTATGATTCTTCATGATTATAGTATCAGTGAGAAGAAATTAAACTGTAACTGAACATATGGTGACAACAGCTACTTTTATCCTGAATTACTTTAAAAGATATGTAGATGAAAATACTCAATTTCTGTGAGAGTGAGATAGGAAATATCAAAGAAACTTTTATAGAATGACCAAAGTCATAAAGGTTAACAAAGTGATTATTTGAAAAGTGGAAAAAGCAAATCTGAGCACTATAAATATATATTTTCAAGAAAGTTAACTAATAAAATATAATTGTCAAAATTGGTTCACTTTAGTTTATATTTTAAACTTTAGAAATGAGGGGGAAAGAAAGGGGTAGAATTTTTTTAATAAGATTTAAATAAAAATACATTTTTGACTAAAAATTACAAAAATTATTGATTACAAAAAGTAATCAAATACAAAATGAAAGGGTTAGTTTAAAGGCATATACAATCTTAAAATTAAAAAAAAAAAAACGAAATGCTTGAGTAATACATCTGAATAATTAAATATTTACATAAATAGTAATCAAATTAAATGTTGAATTAATAAATTCGATTGAAACAGACATTCTGTAAAAATATGGCAAAAATATAAGAAATACAATATTTTTGAAAAAAACATTTAAAATGTGCGGATAATTTGTAATTTTGATAAATCATTATAACATTAATTAGTCCTCATGTAATAATTATATTTCAATAATTTAAAAGTAAACTCGAATACAAAAACACAAGATTAATAATTCAACGAGATTTTGATAAATATTAAGTCGGAAATCCAAATATTCTTGTTTCACTCATTAAATTTTTCATGAAATTTAAATTATAACTTATCCTAAAAATTTACCAAAGAATGTTTACACTTCGAAATACGCTTAACGTCAATATTTGTATACACTTTTAGAATTAACTACCGGTTGCAGATAACTATCATCTCCCCATTAGTTTTTGACATATCCAAATAGTTCTCATTATTTCGAACGAAAAGGAAAGAATGAATTCTATATCCACAAAAACCGACTAATTTATATGGAGATTTTTTATAACAGGTATTTTAGAATATATCAATATGATCAAATTTCCACTTTTTACCAACCAACATAATCAAAACTTTGATATTGAAATCTCCAAGCACAGTTGTCATTTCTTGAACTTTGGTTTCCTGTACGTTGTTCAAAATATGTAAAATTCACTTTTATTTCCACATGTTATTTATTTTTTTGCATGTATTTGTGTTTTTTAGTTTTGTCTTCAAAAGATAAATGTATCGCATTTTGATGTTGTGAATAAAATGTTTTCTTGTCATATTTTCAATACTATGTGATCACAAATACACAATCGAAAATAAGATAAAAATATATAGTCAATGATAAATTTTTGATACAGTGCCAATTATTGATTCACCATTAGATTAATTTTAATGGATATTTGAAAATAATATAGTTATTTCATGAAATGAGTGATTTATAACGTGAATTAATTTCATTGAAATGTGTATGCATCAATCATTAAATAACGATGTTAAAGTAAACAAATGAAACGTTATCTATCCGTTAAGTGTTCAAAATTTAATATTTGGCATATTCTACTCTTAAAAATATAATTAATTTTAATATTTTACATTTGGAAAAATTATATTTGATAAATGATGCTTGTGTAAAATACTTGGGAATTTGCCATTTAAATGTTTGATATTTCTTATATAACATTTTGAAAAAAAAAATTGTCTTTTTAAATATTTTTCTATGTATTAAATTTTTTGTTTTTGCCATAGCAAATTATAACTTGAGATGATTTTTATCTGTCTATAGATGAAAGGAAGAACCAGATTTTGTTGAGTGAAAAGAATATTATTCAAGAATCAGTCTGAAGTGTTTGCTCTAGTTCAAAATTTATTATGGCCAATGATATCTTTTACTCCAATGATGAATTGAAAGCTTGATTTTTGTTCAAATTACAAAAAATTGATCTAAAGAAAAATCTTTAATTATGTTTTATTAAGCGGGTAGTTTCTTTTTATTGCATTATTTTATATTGAATAATACTTCAGTAATTTGCTGAATAGAACATATATGAATTTTTACTGGTGATACTTTAAAATAAAATGCAGTTATTTTTGTATTATTTCCCATTTTATATACTTTTTATTTTAGTTGTGATGTTAATGCATGAACCTATGTTAAGACTTTAGATTTTTGCTGTCTCCAAAAAAAAACATGACTTTTAAAATTATTTTACTATGCTGAATGTTTTACATGTGATTTTCTAGATGTTTGTATTGTTTAAATTAGTTGATTTAGTTTAATATTTAGATTTATTTTTAGTGTAAAGACAATTAATGATAGTAGTTAAGATAATTTTAATACTTGATCTATTGTTTATTTATAGGTATTTTATTTGCTTGCATGTGAAATTTTTTTCTTATTTATAAAGAATGTGTTGCATATTTTTCAGGTATTATACCATTGTTTTCATGTTCGCAATGTCGTAAAACATTTGCTTCTGCTATAATGCTCCAGAAACATCAGAAGACTCATCAAAGGAATACCATAAAATTGCGTCATACTTGTTCAGTATGTCCGTATTCCACCAACACAATTACTCACTTAAAAAGGCATTTTCTCATTCACAGTGGAGAACGTCCATTTTCTTGTGTTGTCTGTGGTAAAGCCTTTACTACCAAATGGAATATGGAACAGCATATTCGAACTCATACAGGTGAAAAACCTTATGCTTGTGGAATTTGTTGGGTGAGATTTGCTGATAGATCAGATTGTTCAAGACACCAATCTGTTCATTTTGATCACCGACCATATGCTTGTGAACAGTGTGGCCTTACTTTTAAGCATGTTAAAAGTCTACGCAGGCATGAAAATCAGCATTTATCTAAAGAATCTATTAAAAAAAATATTTAATCTTTGGGAAAAAAATTGTGATATAATAGCTCAAAAACTAAAAAAAATTGGTATTTGTATGTTATTACAATGCATTGAAATACTTGTTATTTTTTACCGGGTAAGAAAAATTTATAGAATGCAGTTATTAATTACATGGAATATATCTGTACATAGTTTTAATTGCTTAAAAAAATTTTAGGCATTCTTTTTTAATTGTAAAATTTTTTTATCAGAATAGATTCAAAGAAACTTTGATGTTTTGACGCCATATAATTTCAACTGTGATTCAAACTGCTCTTTTATTTTGTACTATTTTCTAACCCCCGTTTTTTGACAAATTGCTTGCCAGTGTGACCTATGAAGTTGTATGTGCAGTTGACAGTGTTTCATGTACAAATCTACTTTTTACTAGCGAATTATCCGACAGAATTTATTACACTGTTTACATGGATTCATTTCAAACTTCACAGTCTCATACTTAAAGGAAAAGGAGACAAAGAAAAGAAAAATGTTACAAAATGCAAGCAACCAAGCATTGTACTAAAACACCTTCTCCTAGAAGTCGTATCATAATTTGGCATGCTGCAGTTTTTGCTAACTTCTACCGATAGGCGATACAGAAGTTCTAGAATTTGTTTCAACTTTTGAATTTTAACCATTAAGAAAAATTTACTGATATACAACGGTTATAAATATTGCTTGTATATTATTTGCAGGGTAGAACTAAATGATTTTTTTTTGTAACATTTTTATTGGACCCTCAACTGTTATATTCTAATTTATCCTTATGATACAGATTTTTTCCAAATTAATGTTTTTTGCAATTGTAAAAGTATATGCTTTGAAGTCTAATTGTTTTAATTTCTACTTAAATTAGGTAATATTTGTATGTATTGTTTTTATGTGTTATGATCCCAACGTTTCTTAAAACTGATGCCGATTTTTCTGCATTAAAAAAAGGTCAAGATTGTGTTAGTGTTCTTTTTCAATAATTTTGATGGATAAATATATCCATTTCACATTTACTAATGCCTATTGCTGCCGAAGATTTAAATTTCTATGAAAAGATATAAATGATTCTGTATGATGCAATTCATTTCAATAATGAAGAATCTGCACCAGATATCTTTCTCCTTAAAATATAGTTCCTTTAAGTCATTGAACCTATGTAGTATACAAATGTTATATGTAACAAATAATTTGTGTCAATACAAATTTAAGTAGAATTTTCTATAGATTGATGTAGTCTTGTGTGTGCTATATACCATGTTCACATTCCTTTGTCCTTACTATCTATTCAAAACTCAGTTGAAATAAAACCATTTTCCTTTATAAACCTTTCAAGAAAATGGCCAATGCAAGATTTAGTAGATCTGAATTGGAGCCTTGCTTTATGTTCTGAACAGATTTAATTTATGCAAAAGAATGTTTATCTAAATTTATGGTTAGAAGTTAATTCAGCTTTTTTGTGAATACAATTATACACACGTTGCAACTCACTATAATTGGAATGTGACAAATTTCCTCCTTATATAAAAGAAATTAATATCTGCTAATCTTTGGTATTGCACCCCCCTCCCTACACATAGTATTATAGCTAATGACTTCTAAATTTTTAATTCATGCACACAGCATAATTTTGTGTATTCTTTTTTTCCACATTCTAATCCTGACCTCTATTTGAACAGTTAGGTATATAGAACAATAACAAGGCATTACTATGAAATGTGCACTTCATTTTTAAAGTTGCCAAGAAGTAAGTTGTTAAAATATCAATTGGAGATGTTAGATAGGAAATGCTTTGATTCCACAGTATATCATCTGGCAAGCTAAGTTTTTAATGACTCTGGTAGTTCTCTAAGTTGAGGCAGTTTTAATTTTTTCAGTGGCACAATTTTGTTAGTCCATTAAATTTTAGAGCCTTGCAAGAAGGATACATTTCAGTCATAGTGCAGATAAGAATATGCCAGCTTAAACTATAAGCCACAGCTGGGTTGTACCAGAATGCAAGGAGGTTCTAATAATGTGATTGTTTAGCATATTCATGTTTGATGCTTATATGCTGTTTCTTTCTTCATCTTTCAGTTATTCACAGATTTAATAATGCAAATGCTGTGCTAGTAAACATGCATCTTCCAAGTCTGGCTGCATGTCATTCTGCTGATTCTTCAGCACATATTTGAACCATTCTTTTGTCTGTTCTTCTTTAGCTCCCCCAATTTACTCATCACACTGCTTTTGCTTAGCGAGTATGATGACCCAAGTTCAATTTTCTGCACGATGCTTTTTATGAACTGAAACCAATTATGACATAACATTGGAAAATAATTTAAAATGTTGGCAAGATACTTAATTCAAACATAAATCAACCAACACATTTCAGTTCTAACACAAGGAGAAATAGAATACTTCATTTCACTTGAACAAATCATCTTGAAGAGGTTAGAGAACTCCAGAGTAGAACAATTTAAAATTTATCCCCAAACTTGAAGCCTCCACTATGGAGACAATGTAAATAATTTTAAGATTCATAACATAAGGTCAAAAACAAACTGTAATAACTGCTATTCCGTTAAATTACAAATGAAATTAGTTTTATGTATATTAATACATTTTTCATAAAATCATACTTCAAATGCAAAAGGTTTAATATATTAGAAAATGTGTGTTTTCTCTGAGTCACTGATAACAGAGCTATCAAAAACAAAAAATAAGGCTTGATATTTTGACGAAATAACCATAAACAGTTCCTAATAAGCATTTAATATTTCTCAGAAAATCTTAAATTTTGCCATTTGGATTTCAAGGTAACATAAAAAAAAACTTCCAAATTGAGAGATCTCTAAGCACAAAAAAATATTTGGCAACATCTTTTGATTTGCAGTAAATGAAACCAAAAAAAAAAAACTGCAAGTACCAAAAAAATAAAAATCATGCATTAGTTTGTGGCATGATTTTAAAATCACTGCAAATAGATCTTTTGCAGCCAGTCAAAACTTTTAGAAATTTTAACTATTTGGATGAAAAGTCTGTAGTATACAGAAGTCAAATATATAGATAAATAAATTTAGCTTAAAATTACAAAAAAAAACCACATAAGAAAAAGCAAAATTGTTAACATCTTGCAATAATGCAATTTGAATGTTACAAAACAAAATTTGGTACTTGCATATCATTGCAACAATGCCATAATTCTAGATAACTCGCTTAGTTGGCAACCCAAATTTTGCATGTGTCGTGCGCTCTGAATCGGAAACCATGAGCTTCGTTTCATATAATGTTGTCAACGCAGTTGCGATACTACATAAGTACCCAAAATTTGAGTTGTTGAAAGAAATTTTTTTAAAAAATAATCATATTTATATCATTATACAGTAGTCAATAAACATAACTATGGTAAAAAATACGTAATAATCCTGAAAAAACCGTGTTAAGTATTAATTTTTGCATTCAGAGAGAGACGTGGCATCATAACACCAAAAAAATCAATTAACGAAATATATTAAAGCCCATACAAATTCACAGGCAACGTTATGTCAAAATTTCAGAGGAATTGGCCAAGTACTTTCAGAGATTAGTGCAGTTTTGAACACACAAACAACGTACATTTTTATTTAGATGGCATGGACAATCATAAGATGCAGCTGACATGGCTGGTGTTGTTTTATTCAGGTCTTCATTCAAAAGCATTCTAATCTGAATAAATCTTATCCTTTTTGCATTCTTTGAATCTTGAAAAATACTTGTTTAATTTAATGGGTACACATGAATATTGTTGCCTTGAAGCCACATTATTTTCAAAAGCCTTTCCATACCCCCAGGTGAGAAATACTAATTAAATAACACTCTGCAGCTTGTTGATCAGCAATGCACTGCCAGATTAATTTTCTATTATAGCTGCTAGAAAGGGACAAATCCCAAAATAGGAACTAAATTAGAAGCTCAAGTGATATATTTACCCAGTTGAAACACTTGAAAGTGTTCATGGAATAATACAGATTCAAATTACATTGCACAGAAAAACAAAAGTTGTAATTGATGCTTTGGTAGGAGCAAAAGTTTCCATTTACTATTATAGCATTGAACTTAATGAAATTATGTAAACAGTTTAATTATGTGAGACAAAAGCTCTCAATATTTTTGAAAATTAAGTATAATGAATTAGCCCCCAAAAGGGGATTAATATTATCACCTTATACGCGTTGAATAAAAGAAAGTACTCACAGTAAAACAGGCAAGTACACATAAAAACACAACTTTAATAAGCAAACACAAGTTACAACCAACAAAATTACAAGTATATCCATTTGAATAAAAGAACATCAACTGCTGAAATTAGTTACCATTCACTGGCTGGTGTTGAGAATGTTATTTGTAATTGTGGTGTATTAAAAGTCCTTTGTCATTTTCTAAATGGTTACAAAAAAGTATCCAAACATGATTATATCAACTTCGAATGCTTTGTCCGCATATCAATAATGAATTCCTCAGCCGAAAAGATTTTTATCTCACTTTGCAGCAAAACAAGTCGAATACTCATATACTATGCATTAAATCATAATGAACACAATCAGTTGATTAGCATTTAGTTCAATATTTATTTAAGCTGACTTAGATAATTAAAAATTGTATTGCAAAATTTTTCAAATTTGCATTTTGCTTTGGGAAATTGATGCATTCTTTACTAAAAGCAATCGATATATGGAAAAGCAAAAATTACTTTCCATGGCATCAAGCCCTATAAAATTGAATTCATAAATGCAACACCCATAAGTAGTTTTAATTTATAGCATACAATCTCAAAAGCACCTCTTCAAATTGTGCATTACTTTATTTCTTGCGACATAATATAAAACTTACCAATTATCTAGCAAAATTCGACTATTTAGCGATCAATTTTTCATCTTAATGAACCAAAACTTCAGTGAATACAAAAAAAAAATCAAGTTAAAAATTTTTTTTTATTCAGTGGACTACAATGTCTTCCACAGAAACATCTAAAACAGGGGTGGCCAACCTTTTTGGAAAGAGTGCCACTATCTGATTTTAAACCATTTAGTGTGCCACTTCCAACAAGTTAATAACAAATTTTCTAACAACGTATAAGGGTGAAAAAATGTTACTAATTGGCTTATGGGAATTTTATGCAAATAGCCTATTCTTTTTACTGAAAATTTAAATGTTTTATTGTTAATAAACATTTTACTTAATTTTAATAAACTTTTTTTAGGTATACAATAAAAATGAGTAACTTTAAACATTTAATTCTAATTTATTATTAAACAGTCAGTACTTGTTTCATGTGGCTTTTAAATTAGTAGCCTTTTTACCAAGTCATCTATATTAGGATTAGTTCTTAAACTAGCAAAAAAAAAAACTAGGTTGTTTTCGGTATATATCAGTTAATTTTAAGCTATATTATGATTTTATAAATATTATGTACATAGTAGAAAACATTTATCCACAAACTTATGTTGATCCAAATCTACAACAATATCTGACAGTCAAATTGTGTAAATTCGGAAAATTGCCGGTCGGTTCAAATTTTCAACATCATTTGGATCACTTGTGTTGAAATAAATTCCTCAAATTTGCTTTCATTTCTAGTATGGTGTAGGTTAGTGGTCTTTAAACTGTGTTTTACGTAACCCTGACGTTCCAAGAGTGACAATAAAAAAATCGAGAAGAAATAAAATATGTATACAAAATGGATTCCTGTTCTCTCCAAAGTTTGTATAATTACAAGTATCTAAAGCTCCCCCTACTCATTAAAACTGAATATTTTTTTTAAACTTTAGGAGAAGAAATAACACATCAGCAGATTCAATGTTAAAATCTAAATTTAAGCAAGAACAGCTACTAAATTATAGGTTGCAAATTCATGCAAACTACACTGAATTTCTCACACATCTATAAACATTTTAATTGCATTCATTGTGTTTACATGAAATATATTTCTCAACATAAGTTGCTACAAAAACAAATTAAACTCAGAATATATAATGTGGTTGCATTTAATCTCAATTGACCTAGAATTTATTAATAAATGCAATATTTTTTTTAATTGCCTTTACATAAAGCACCTGTAACATGTTGAACATATTTTGAGATATATTTTTCGAAATATGTGTATGGGATGGGGTTCCACGAAAACACTTTCTAGTTCTATGAGTTGAAAAAGTTTGAAGACCACTGGTGTAGGTTAATAATTCCGATTCAGTTGGGTAAAAATTAATGTCTTGTAGAGAAATTGAAAAAGGATTTATGAAAATATCAGCATATTTTTTATCACCCAACCTAGCACTGAATGAATCCTGCAAAATGAATATTAAAATTTTAAATCTATTATAGCTTAGAGCATTATTAACTTTGGTAGATAGTTAATGCTTGGCCTGTTTTTTTTTTCACCGAAAAAAGATGCAAAAGTTTGTTTACAAAAGATATATGACCAATTAGAGAAGGCAAAAATACAATTCTAAATTTAAATGTCCCATAGCCAGTCTTCATTTTTGAGTAGCAAGCACTCACCGGGCAGTTCATTGTTTTCTTCCAGATATTTTAAAACACCGCTCCCTTAAATTCCGAAATCTCAAGAGAGCACTTCCTTCGGAAAGGTAGTGCGCACAAGGAAAAAGTATTTTTCACATGATAATTTTCTATTGTTATTCAATTAATTGCGTTTGAAATAAGTTGACTTTTTTTGCCTGAGACAATCACATTAATAAAAAAGTAAATAATAATAAATGTTATTTTTTCAATTATACACTCAAATTTTTCAATCAGACTTTGCGTGCTACTGTGACAACTTCGCCATGCCACGTATTGGCCACCCTTGATTTAAAAGCTATTTGTTATCATGAACAGGTTCGTCAACACCAGATTACTTTTCACATGCAATAAAATTTAATTTAAATTTCAACCAGATTTCTCTTCAGAGGCTGAACATGGAAAATGGAATCTATTTTAAAAGCATTGTTTTTAAATATTTGTTTGAGTTAAACCTTTGGTATTTTATCTAAATAAAATTTTGCAATTGTCACCATATATATGATGGATCTTGAGTGGTATCAGGACCTAAACCTACAATTCAACAAAAATAACAGTGGCTATGAGCTTGTCACCATGACCACATAATCTCATGAATTCAATAAATAAAAACATAGTCAAGTTTATATAAAATACACCACAAAGAGTGCTAACATACATTTAGAAATAAACATTGTATTACTGAAATAGAATGTAATCTTTTAATTATTTTGTCTACACACACTATCAGCTATTCAAACTTTTACAATTAAATCCCCCCCCCCATAATTTGAAATAAAAAAAAACCAAATAATTAAAAATACAGCACATACCAATTTTTCCAACACCTGAATGAATTATTCCACTGTCAGGTGATTTTTCCTCCCTCATCAATAAAACCATACCCAAAAGAAACCCAATTTTCTTTCTTTCAGTAGAAACTGAAATATTCTTTTATTGTGTTCATTTATTAACGTTGCATTGAAAGTAAAAAGAGGGCCCCCCCCCCGGCAGGACCAGTACAGGTTCGTGGATCAAGTAATACAGGGCTGCCTAAGGAACATTACTGTTCCTTGATTACTGTGGTGAATTTTTCCCAGGTATGAGCAAACTTTCCATAAAAATCACTTTATAATCATTTTTATTTTCATGTAATTATATTTTAACCAGAAGGCACATTTAAATTAATTCAAATTATTAAATGAAAACAATCTAAAAATATAAAAATCAACAACCCATCCTCAGTGGGCAAGCAAATTATTAAATGTTATACAATCTGCTGCGATAAAAAGCTTGGGAAGCTCTGCTCCATATTGGTCTTCAACACTGTTACAGTAATTTAAAAAATTTCATAAAATAAAATAATTTAATTATTTTAATCTGAGTAAATAAACTGAAATAACCAGGAATTCTTGAGAATCAGAATGGGAGCATATCTTAAAAAATCCATATCAAGAACAAGAGTGCAAAAACAAAAAGAATACAAAGTACAAAAATATTAACAGAAGATTTTCAAATTAATAAAGTTCCACATTAGAAATCAGGGCATTCATGCCAATTAAGGTCATCCCATGTTGCTATAAGATATGAGTCAAAATAATGGCTTACTCTCAACAATGGAAACAGGTTAAATTAATAACTGTTAATGTTCTAAAACTTGAGGATTAAGCAGATGATTCCACAGGTTTTATTCAATTTATTTATGATAAGTATCAATCAAAATCATTGAATTTTTCAATTTCAACAGCTTTCAATGAATGAAAAAACCCAAAACATTTTCCCAATGTTTTAAATACTTTATTACACCAGATTAACATACAAAGGAAAACACTGGATGACACACAAGGGATATTCCTTGCTTCTGCCTGAAAATAAAGCTGTTAATCAAGTTTTAAAAAAAAGGAAGAAAAAAATTGTAAATAAAAAAATTGATCCTTCAAATGGTTTGAATTTTTAATTTTAAGAAATTCTAATAACATGCATATAGTTATGTATATATTTCGATCATTTAAGAATCTTAACCCCATTACTTATGATAGAAATGTTAGGAAATTAAATTTCTAATAATAGATAAAAATGTAACTTTCTTATAAAATTCAGAAGCAAATGCTTCAAAATCAGCGTTATTTAAATTTTTATGAATAATTTTCTATTCAAGGGGTTCCAACTGAAACTTTAGATCTATGTCTCCTTAAGAGAGAAACTATAACTTCATCAGCAAATTCCCCGGAACAACAGCTATGCTGGAACCCGGAAATTAATCAGCAACCGGATCTGGTACAGGATCTGGAATGCCACCACAGCAACAGCACGTTGTCACTGCCACAGCTCACCATTTACAGCATACTACTGCGCCTGTGGTTACAGACAATACAAAAATTGTGTCAGAACAATTTTTTAAATGAAAGTTACAAAACACAAATTTCCACCATAATCTTAACACAAAGGTTACACTTACAAAATATTCTTTAATTTGTAATTATTCAATTATTATGATAAGGAAATTATGACAATGAACAATTATAAACAACTTTTCTACTTAACAAATTATGAACATTTATTAAGGGTTTGTGGTTGCTTTCAAAATATACAATTGTATATTTCACATACATATCATTCTCCAATAAAGCACGAAAGAAACATCTTCTAATTGATATTGCAAAAGTTAAAACATGAGTGACTTTAATCTACATGACAATTTCCAGTTCCAATTAGATGAATACATATATCTGTACTAAAATTTTGAATACAGGGTTTGGGTACTAAAGCATACATCAAAAAATAAAAATAATACATAGACAAGAAAAATTATAACCTTTAAAAAAGGACTGTCATTTACAGCATCTGATGGCATCAATAATGGTAATGTTTCGTCAAATTAATGATATTTAGCCTTCCATCTCTGGGCTTTGCGATCGGCTTCGACTTGGACTCCTTAGAACATCATCAGGGTTGTTGTCCTTTAATGGGCTTTCACTCCTGCTTCTGCTGCGGGATTTGTTTCGACTGCCACTTCGATCCCTATCGCCATTTTTATCCCTACTCAAACTCCTTGAACGACTCTTCGATTTGCTGTCTCTTTTCTTCTTGGAAACACTTTCAGACCTAGACCTAAAAATATATAATAACAATGTTTGTAAATATGTTGCTTATAAGTAACATAGTTATAAACATTGTTTGCAAGCTCATTCTAAAAATCTTGTGAAACATAGCATAAAAATAAAATACCTGGTTATGTAAAAGAAAGCTAACATGCCCCAGTTTTTAATTCAATCTGTTACTAAAACTATATCTTTATACACACTCAAATAAGGAATGTTGTTTCTCAATGATTTACAATACTTCTTATAAGACTATCATACATTTGTGTATATATACATACAATTGAGAAAAATATAGAATATATATTAAATTTTTTTATACAAAAGCCTTTTCATAGAATAAAAACTTGGAATTAATGTACACACTGCTAAAGATAAATTAAAGCAGGAAAAATACTACAATGATTTAAAACTAAATGTAAACCTTTAAGCAATTTAATATTACAAAATGAAAATAAATCATATCTGCCTTCTGAATTAGGTCTCAATTAGTGTTAGAATCTATCCATTTGTTTATTTACAGTTTTAATTCCATATTCCAAGATACTCTGCAATAAATACAACAAATCCTAAGAAAAACTAATAAAAGTGACTTTGATAATGTAACTCACATTTGCATGGGCAAGTAGGCAACCGGTTTTTTTTTATAGATTTATCAATATATCACATATTTATATATATAAAAATGCCAACAAAGAAAGGGTTAATAATGGTTACCATGAACTTTTTTTGCTGAAAATAATACTGTTAACCTATAAGGTTTCATGATTCTTGATGCAAAACATTCTAAATTCTTGCCTGTACAGGTTGCTAATATTATGAATATGTGAAGTTGAATAAATTCCATTACAATAGAACTTTGGGTGGATCCTAGCAGGGCACATTTCTTGGCGCCAAATTGTAACCCTATTCAAACCGGATTTTTTGGACAGCGGTCATTTTTCCCGATGGTCAACTTGAAGACGTGTTCGATTTTTCTAGAAAGCTAAATTTGAGGAATGAGTGGATTTTTTTAAAAAATGAAACAACTGCTGAAAGAATATTTGTTAGAGAGTAAGGGAGAGGTGTTGATAAATTCAATTTGGACGATGTTTTTTTCCCTCACTATTGCATTTTAGAAGCAACGGTTTTTCTGTTTTCTTCTGGAAGCCATTATGGATACCCCGTTTTCTTTTTTGAAGCTCGACGAATGGATATTTTTTCTTTTGAATGAAAGATGCAAGAAAGAAATGCTTGCTCAGTGAATGAATGAACGATTGAAAATATTTGAGTAGGTATGAATGTCCAAAATATGAAAAAAATTTGTTTTTGAGAGAAATGGAGATCATTAGTTCATCAGCCCAAGGCATTCATATTGCATTTCTTTTCCCACTGTAGCATTTTAGAAGCGACGCTTTTTCTGTTTTCCTTGTTGAAGCTGTTTTAGAAACCACATTTTTTTCTTCGAAAAAACACGATGCATGGATTTTTTTTCTGAATAAAAGGTAAGACAGTAATGACTATTTTTTTGTGTTAATAAAGGATTGATAGAATGAATGCTCGAAATTTGCATTTAATATCTTATTTTTGATTTTATGTTTCCTATGTTGTCTGTTTTAGAAACCATGTTGTTTCGATGCTTTCGTCTCTTGACGCCATTTTGAAAACCACGTTTCCCCCTCTTGTTTATGTCTCTGACGCCATTTTGAAAAACGCGGTTTTTTTACTTGCCGCCATTTGGCGAGAAACTTTTGTCGCCAAATACAGAAGTGTGCTGTGCTAGGATTTTACCAGAACTTTTTATCATTGTATTTGCAATGAATTTATTGTATCTGACAATTCTGCTAGCGTCTGCATAAGGTTCAGCTTTAAAAAAGTAACTGCCAATTACTAATGGCCTAAATAACAGATATACCCCTATAAATACATCACAATCTATCATTTCTAAAATTTAAAATAAATATAAAGGAAGTCTTTTTTTACGTGATTACTAATCTTGTAAAAACTTGGGTAAAACTAAAGATGTATAAAACAATGTCCAAGTATCAATATTAATACTTATATAACATTTTTAAGAGAGTTATTTAGAATTAGCCACATTTAATAAGTATGAATAATAAAGGCGTAAATACCTATCATCTCGACGATGGCGGCTGTCAGAACGACTGCGAGAACGGCTGCGATGGCGCCTGGATCGAGATCGAGACCTAGATCTTCTGGAACAAAGGCATATAAAATCTAAAGATTCTGTTCCCAATTTATAGTGAATGATAGTTAATTGCGTTCAAATTATGCACAATGTCCTTAAGAAAAATAGATTACATCACAAAGTTTTTTTTAACATACATTCAATTAATCCACATCTAGTATATATATTTGACAGAAAATTCTGATTTTCAAATTTAGCAGACTATGACATTTTTACAAAAACCAAACTACAGAAAAAAAGTGTAGCTCAAATACAGAATGGTACTCATGTACTAGCATCGCGGCAGCAAAATTTGCACCAAGCAAATTGTGCCATGATATCAAAACAACAAAGATTCTTATGCATTTTATTTGAAGAAAATGATTATCGAGGCACAATTTTGGATATGGCTACACTAATATGTAAGTAGCATACAGATATAGTATTAAGACCAGAACTGAAACGAGAAAACAAAATCGGTTTATTTTGGTTCGATTTCCCCCCCGTCATTTTGTTACTGCAACTAATGGTGGAATCCCAGCACAACCCACTTATGACCACAAATTTTTGACAATAAAGTTAACAACTTGGCAACCCTGCAAAATTTAGGGAAATAGTAACCCTATTTGGACCAAAATTTTTCTTGGTCTTTCAGGATTAGGACAGTGGTCATTTCAATTCCAACGGTCATCTTGAATTGAAAGGTTGTGTAAGAGATTTTCTAGAAAGCTGAAAGTGAAGGAATGAGTCAATTTTTTTCTTTTTGAATGAAACAACTGCTGAAAGAATGTTTGTTTTGAGAGAAAGGGAGATGTGTTGAGAAATTCAATTTGGACAATGCTTTTTCTCATTATTGCATCTTAGAAGCAACAGTTTTTCTGTTTTCCTCTTGAAGCCATTTTGGAAAACATATTTTCTTTTTTGAAGCTCGACAAATGGATGTTTTTTTTTTTGAATGAAAGAGGCATTGTGCTTTGTGAATGAGTGCACGATTGAAAATATTTCAGAATGGATGTCTGAAATAAGAAAATAATTTATGTTACAGAGAAATGGAGATCGTTTGTTCATCAGCTTAAAGCATTCATATTGGGATCCCCCCCCCACTGTAGCGTTTTAGAAGCAACGGTTTTTCAGTTTTTCTTGAAGAAGCTGTTTTAGAAACCACGTTTTCTTTGTAAAAACATGACTGATGGATTTTCTTTTGAATGAAAGGTAAGAAAGTAATGATTGTTTTTTGTACGAATGAAGGATTGATAGAATCTTGGTATGGATGTCCGAAATTTGTAAAGAATTTGCATTTAATTTTTTATTTGATGTTTCCTATGTTGTCCATTTTAGAAACCATGTTTTTCATCTCTTGACGCCACTATGAAAACCACGTTTCCCCCTCTGACCCCATTATGAAGAATGCGGTTTTCTCCTAGGCGCCATTTGGCGAAAAAAAATTTGCTACCAAATACAGCAGTGGGCTGTGCTAGGATTTAACCAAAAGTGACCTTTACATAAATAAAATGCTGCAGAATGAAACAAGCTGAAAATGATTTAGTTTAAAATTGCATAATCTAACAAAAAGGCCTAATGGGCATGACTGAAATTGGCGATTTTTCAAAGTTTGGCGGACCAGTGGCCGATTCGACAATTTCACCGAAAAAGTTTAAAAAACATGGAGGACTAGAGTAAGCCAAAGTGAATACATTATGAAATTTATCAAAAGTAAAATGGTAGTAGGCCTAACAGTAAAAAAAAAAGTATTATCCCTCACAGATTTTTAAATATGGCAGTCAGATTAGACACTTTAAAATCCACAATAAAAAAATTTAACAATCAAATTTCGTACTCTTTAGAAATAATTTTAATGTCTCCATCACATTTCATATAAAGGCAGAATTTTGTTATTCATTCTAAAAAACCAACTCTTAAAATGCAATATTTTACATTTCTTGTCACAATTAAGACCGTATTTCACTTAAAGATATTAAACACGCGTTAAATTTCTTCTAATTGAAACATAACACAGGGGAAGAAAAGAAGATAGTACAATACCAGTTTCATTTCACGCAAACTTAGGAAAATAAACTGTCATCGACAAAACTGTTATTCATAAAATATAAAATAATTAATGCAGATTCATTCATGTCATGTACTAGAAGTCTTACCTAGATCGGGAATAAGAACGCCTTCGGCTGCGGCTTCTAGATCGTGATCGAGAACGGCGGCGGCGGGATCTAGAACCTCGTCTGGGATCACCAGGACGACCATATCTAGCCATTTGAACTCGTAGTTCTCGACCATCTAAAATATACCCATCCAAGGAATCCATAGCATCTTCTGCGTCTCTATTTTCAAAAAAACGGACAAAAGCAAAACCTCTACTCTCTCTGGTATATGGGTGTCGCGGTATGTAGACATCACCGACATCGCCATACTTCTCAAAAACCCTTTTTAGATCTTCTGGGGTTGTTCGATATGTCAAATTATCGACTTTCAAAGAAGTCATTCCATCAATATTAGGAGCACCTCTAGAGTAACTCATGATTAAAAATTAGATGGGAAATAACCACAGAGCACGTTCAACGGCAAAATGGCGTGTTGCTAAAATGAGAAATAATATTCAAGAGTTGAGTTGGTTTAAGCTACTCATACAATTTGTAATATTAACTTTTTATGATAAAAAGTTTGAACCTTCTACATATATTTGAAACATTTCTTTTATCAAAAAACTTTGCTATAAATATCAATGGATTTAAATGTTAACTTAGATGAGAGATAAATGTGCATGTGTTGTAATTTACGTCCACAAAATAAATCATTGGAAGGTTTTTTTTTCTCCTGCGTGGCAATTACTGTTCTGAATCTTATTTTAAAATTCTGTTTACTTAATATCATTTTAAGTAAAAGAACTTTTGGTGAGATCTCTTAAGAACATTTCAAGGGGTTTTGGGGGCCTTTTACAAGCACGGCTCTTTAAAATATAAGTTATAAATTTGTTAATTGAAGCTGCTTTTAGAATTAATTCATTTTATTTCATACCGGCTATGTTAAAACCAGAAAAATCTAGGCCGCAATTTAAAACAGGCTATGTTTCAATAATCACACCACACACATTTAGCTGTTTCTAATGATTGATTATTGATTAGAGATTTTGCTCTGCTCTATAGTTTGTAGAAATTTCGACATTTTTTGGAATTATTTTACGTGTGATCAAAAATAAAAATGGTTATTAAAAATTGAGAAAAGGAGCTAAGTTTATTTTGTTGATATAAAAAGTGAAACCATGTTTTCAAAGATATTTGTTCATCTTGTATACTTTAGTTCCTCTATGGTGATAAATATGTTGAATCATGTACTGTCATTTGTGATGTATTGATTACTAGTCTGATAAAGCACATTACTTGGATTTCAACAATGTTGATTGAAATTTACATAAAAGAGTTGCTCCTCTGTCTTGTATTAAAGGATAATTTTGAGTTAAATGGTCCATGTTATCTTAAAAAGTAATGTTGTTTCATAAGATTATTTTTGGTACATAAATCAATATATCATGAATTTTATCAAATTGAATTTATCATCCTTGAATTTTTATCAAATAATGAATATTGCGTACAAATAAATTGGAAAATTTAGTATTTATGTATTATACTGTCGACCAATTTCGACAAACAAAATGATGTTGTCAATTTTAGAAATGTTGCCAAAAGCTATCATTATTATTACTGTGTTTGGGAACAGCTTCCACAATTGGCTGTATGTTGCAGCATTTAGCTACGTTGTGAATTGGTGAACAATATAATATGTAAGTACCATAAAATTGGCATTATTAATGGCTGAAGCAAAATGATCAAAGGTGTAGCAGAGGGGGAAAGGATGGACATCCATCCCCAGGCATAACACCTGAAAGGTGACAGGCTGGTGCAAAATAACGATAAATAGATTTTAAAAGGAAATATTTTTCTGTTATGAATTTTAAAAATTTGCACTAACTTTTATATGCATTATTTAGGGATTTTTGTCTGTTATTCAATTATATCTCTTAAGTATCATAGCTGTTTTAATTATTTTTACTTTCTCATGTCTAATAATTTGTCACAAAATGTAGATAATCATTTTTTAAAAGTAAAAAATTTCCAGTAATGCATGACAGACCCCCTTTTATGGCACGCACCATGTCAGATCAAAATACAAAATCTTAATTCTTGAATCCTGAAAACTCTAGTTGTACTTCTATCAAAGTGTCATTATGTGATTCAATTTAAACTATAATTTAAGGTTTTTTAATTTCCATGTAAACTCATAAAAGTTATGAATTCAATTCATATTCTTGTTAACCATTCTAACCTGTGTGAAAAATTGCTACATAAACATTTATATACCCATGCTTCATTGGTAATTAATTGCCAAAATCAGATTTTGTAGTATATATAAGTTGATTATTGAAGCATATTCGGTTACTAATATATTGATGTATCATTTGTAAAAAATAAATGCAAGCATATCAAAGGATGTTATTAGTTGTACCAAATATTTTGACTTGTGATTTTCCTTGTTCAATTTTATTTTTTTATTGCATTTTTTGCAAATTTATATACTGACTAGTGTAACGAATTCCAAGTTTTTACAGTTACCAAATGATGCAGAAGCTATTGTCTAATGATATCAAGATGAATTATTCATGGAGATGAGGTACTACCTGATAAACCTGAGTTTCATGTTAACATTTTCAAATACATTCATGTGAAGAAAAATCAAGGAGGAGTTACATAATTTTTTCTCTAACAAATTTTTAAGGATTCAGTACTGCTATACTAAATCAGCCATATCTATTAAGCTTTTATATTGACTTTTCTAAAAATTCATTTTAGTTGAAAGCTCACTACTAGATATTTTTCCTTTTGTGAATATAAGTGAATAGTTTGTATTTTTATGTATTTTGATATTAAATTTAAAAAGATTTTCTAAACCTGGTTAAAAATTTTGGACAGAAACTTACTGTTTTAATCTCAAGCTCTACCTTACATTCTTTTTTTGTTGTTGTTTTTAGTGTTTTCTTAAATTTAATGTTTTTCTTACTACTATGATCCTGATATTTATCTTCTGGGCAGTCGGCTGAATTGTGAAAAACATCCCAAATATTTGACATTCATCTTAGATCATGAGATTCTTGGTCATGCGGATGTAAACAATTAGGTTTTTAGAGGCAAACAGCGACTGAAAATTTTAAAATATATTTCTGGCATTGACTGGGAAGTGCATGATCGGACCCTTCAAAATACATATATATAGCTCTGATTCGACCTATCCTTGAATATAGTGTACAGGTCTATCAGGTTGCCTCTGCTAGCAACCTTGATAAACTAGAAAGGGTACAACTTTCTGCTGCCAGAGTCATCACTGGTCTCTGCAATAGCTGCCTGGAAGATATTGTTTTGTATGAAGCTGACTTGCAACCTCTCAGATTATGAAGCAGATACCTATTGGCTAAATACTTTGCCAAGCTCATTAGTTATGGTGATCAGCACAGAACCTCTAGTTATGTGCACAATTGCGACAGCCGGTGCCTTAAGAGAGGAAGTCCACTTAGCTATGCTGAAAGTGAGGGATGGCTGCATAACAAAGTAGAATCTGAGTTCAACTAACCTGTTGTGGGGATGTTGCTGCTTTGTTCTATGAACAGCTCTTTTTTAATGTTGAATTTGCCTTGTACACTAACAAGGGCACTCAACATCTAGAGCAGGGATGGCGAACAAATGGCATGCGATGCTATATTTTGGGCACACCACTGATCAAAACGGATTGTATTTTAATTCAAAATAACAAAGTTCAACTTTGAAGTATTACGAACAAACGCGAGTGATCGGTCAGAGTTTTCTGCAGAATTTTCTCAATTTCAAAGAATTATCGGTACCACTCAAGTTTTTTATGTACCCTGATGTGACTTCATTTAAAGAACTGAACTTGTCCCAATTCAATTTATTGGAAGTTGAAACATTTGAAATGCAACTGATTGATTTCCCATTTAGTTCAATATAAATTCAAAAATTTATTGAACAATGGAGAAAGTTGGAATTGATTGAAACAAAAATGTCAACAAGCAATATGAGTAAAAATGCAAATAATGAAATTTTGGAAACATAGAGTTCAATTCCAGACACATTTAACTTTTTGAAGAAGCTGGTCCATACTGTTTGGTTGATGACTCCAATTCAGCATGCATTCTGCTAAAAGTAACATCTTACAATCCTAATATAAATTATTTTTCTTCTAATTGCAACAGCAGAAATCACAGGAATGTCAATTTAATTTGTATTACACGTATCACTAAACCATTTACTATTATAAAGTACAAATGTAGTTTTTTGTAGTAAATAAAGAGTTTTGAGTTGTTAGTATTTAGTTTTCTATTTTTTTTCCTGATAATCACAAGTCAAAATTATTTGAGGGCACGTCTATATCTCAATACATATTTCTTTAGAAAAAATGGCAAGTTGATCCATAAAGGTTCGCCACCCCTGATCTAGAGTATCTTAGGCAGCTTGTCATAAAAACTATTCATAAAATCCCATGTGCTGTGTTACAGGTCTATACTGATGCCATCATGGGTATAGGCGCTGTCTCTGGTAGTGGAATTTTCGTCAAAAAGGCGAATGGTATTAAAATCTACAAGGAAAATCCTAATTACTGCTCAGTTTTTTGAGCAAACCTCTTAACTATTGAGGAAGCTGGGAAATTTTGCTTTACTGAGAGTGTCATTACAGATATTTGAATATTGAATGATAGACGAAGCTCCATTCAGCATCTATCTAAATCGGGGGTGGGCAGACTTTTCCATGGTATGGGCTATTTTTAATTTTTTCAAGGTGTTGCGGTCCACCCACTATCAGTGGTACACACAAAGGGAGGGGGGCCACAAGTCCGGACCCTCCTCCATAGCCCATGCTTTTTTTTATTGATTATAATCCCATGTATATAGTACGTAAAATTTAATTATTTGTTATTAATTAATGCTCATTATTTATTCAATAATGTATTTCTTACTGTTCCCAACTATCTACAAAATGAATATATATATATATATGTTTGGCAACGTATTGGGGTAGGATATGAAAATGGTGCAGATTTGAGCCTGGTCCACAAAGCCGTGTTCCTTTGAAAAATTCACGAGTGCGCCCAATCCCCAGGGTTGTAGGTGTGGTGAAGTAATAAAAAAGTCAACAATATTATTATAACAATAATAAATACGGAATATGTACTTACCTACGTGAATAAAAGGAAAAATTCACTTTTTTAAAGCAAAACGCAAAATACAAACATAATAATAATAGCTACAAATATAATATCTAATGATGCATTTGTTATCAAAAACAATTCAAAACACATTAAAAAATAAAACATTTTCATCAGTTAGTTCTTGTAATAACAATCGGGAGAAGGGTCGTGGTTAGAGCATCGGTCTCCAGACCGGAAGGCCTGGGTTCAATGCCACCAAATATCTGCCGAGTGCACACGGAGAATGTGCTCTTTAAATCAGTGGGTCCAAATAGTGTCGCCATCTATCGTGTTGTACCTTAAAAATCGTGCTGTCACCTTAATGGGTCTCAAAGCTAAGGCTAATGACAGGCATTAAATTCTAGCCCTTAGCAGCGATGAATTTCGTGGACCTTGATCTGATGTTACTGTTGATCAGGTGGCATAAGCAACAACAACACAATCAGTAGAATACTTAGTCTGCGTACTGTTAGCCAATCTTTAATATTTCCATATACAATTACTTACGGCTAATCTTCAGGCGGTCACTCCGAATTGTCTTGGTGGTCCTCCAGTCAATTGAGATCGACGTAATGCCCACCCCTGATCTAAATGATGGGAGCATGGTGACAGAACAACAATGAGTATTGTCCAGCTTTTAAATAGCTTGAGTGCCAATATTGGATCTTTTTTCAGTGGGTACCGTTGCACATGAATGTCTGCGGGAATGATATTGTAGATGGTTTGACCTGTGTGGGCAGCTATAAAGATTCTACACATGGTGGCTGCCTTACTTTTTCAGAAATTACTACCCTGGTCTAACAAGATTTCAGTTTCTTTTGGACTCAGGTCCCTGTACATGAGTGGTATAAAGGCAATCATCCTGGAGCTGCTTTGCTTAGAACATGCAGTAGGAGAGATGAAGTGGTTCTTGCTAGGCTTCGCAGTGGACACACTCGAGCTCAACAGCCTGCGGTGGGTCTTAAAGTTTACCCTCCTTATCTGAATTGCAATGTAACTGAAACCGTTCCTGCCCACATCTTTGCTTGTATCGGTTGCCATAAGAACCAGCTGCTTCCAAGTCCTACTACAGTTCTTTGTTTAAAAATGAATGGGTTCATGGACTTGATCTAGATGTTTCTGTCAATCAAGTAGGATAAGAAACAAGAACAAAACTAATATTTAATAATTAGCCAGAAATGTTCATTAAACAAATTGATACTGTAATGAATATCGTCTTAAAAATTAATTATGAATTGCAAAAAAAAAATTTTTTTTTAGTTTAAATCCATAAATTGTTTCTTAAACAAAAATATTTTATTATAAAATGAAACATTTATTTTTCTAAGTTTTATTCATTGTTAAACAAAATTTTCTCCTTTTTATCTTATGTTTTTCTAATTTTCTATTCTTTAACAAACTGATGCAGTACTTATACTTCTAATATTAATTTATTTTTTACAGATTTTTATCCTTAAAAATTAATATCAAGACTAAAAGTAAAATAAATAACTAAAGCATTTTAAACTATAAAATTATTGAAAATGTTTTTATTCTTTCAGTTATAAGATGCATTTGAGAGGACAGTCATGTTGTGTTGTTTACATTGAAAATACATGCATTATTTAAAGATTGTTTGTGACTTATTATGTAAGAAAAATATAAGTCATTTATGGTATAAAATTTTAGTGAGATAAATATTTTTTTTTACTATTAAGTGGTAAGGCTTCTTAATCTTTTCAGAATCATGGGAACAAGTAAAATTTCATAAGATATTTGCTGAATAAAATGTATTTACTTATGTTGTATTATATATTAAAGATTGCCTACATATATATATATATAATGCTTTATGTATCAGTTGATCATAATTTTTTTAATAGGATATTTGTTCCTGGCATTTTTTACAAATCTTTTCAGCATTTGATGTTGTTTGTGAAAACTTCTCTCCTTTTGTATTTGTCAACCTTTCACATTATCTTTATATTAATTAATGCTTAATTAGAAAGTTTAATGTTGAAAATTGTAATATATGAAATTTTAATTATTTTTTTTTACTTCTAGAATTAGTTTAAACTGGGGTTGAATAGAAATAATTGAGTTCAACTCTTTATATCAAAAAATTTTATTTTCATAATAGGATGTATTAACAACATAATAATTTCTGTTCCTTTTAGTAATGAAAACTCATTTTGGTGCACAGACAGCAGAAAACTGATTTCTTATCCTATCATGATTTTCAATACTCTCAATGCTTTATCAGTAAATTCTTCTAACAATATTAAATGATCCATTATAACAAGAATAATTTCATAAATATTGTTATTTTGGGTTGAAGAAAACACCCTACTGTTTTTTTTTTAATTCAAAAATGTTTTTTGTTCAAATTCTTATTGGAATTTCGAATATTTTCATTTTAGCCTTATGAAGCAGTGATCCTAATACTTAAATAATCAAAGATTTCAGCTCAATATGTGTTGCTGTATTTATATACCTCTTCTTACAGTATTTGTGAAACCTTTGTATGTATTCTTTACTAGTAGTAACAAGACTTTTGTTTTAAAAATTATATCAAATTAAAGTTTTAAATTTGCGGTACAATCTTTACTGTATACAATTGCAATATGAGAATCACTTTGTCGAATTTTATGATTTATTCATCTTTACAAAATTAAACTTATAGATAGAAATCTATACAGATTTTTTTGAGTGGCTGAGCATTAAGGAATAATAAGCTACCTTAGCACCTGGCAACTGTCAATTCACATTTACATATAGGTTACTTGCATTCGGAAATTCTTTTAGGTCTGAAAAAGGATGATGCAATAAAAGAGGAAGCACTTTGTTTTTTGTAAATAAACACACATTTGTGTTCAAATATAAATGAAACATGGAAAAAAGCATGCAAATTGTATAGAAGGCTGGAATAGTTTTGTAATAATTGGTCAATACATAAAATTAGAATTAATATTTAACATATAAGTAGCTCTTTTTTTCAATTTAAATCCATCAAGCCAATTTACCTTTTATCTCCTGTTTAATGATAAAGTTTTTTGCTAGTCTTTGTTTTATTTGTTACTCAATGGTAATATTTCAACTGTTCATTAAATAATAATAATATCTCATTATAAAATCTGAATTTCATCTCATTGTAAAATAACATTCTGAAAAACAAATTTTTTCCCCCGTATTACTTCGGTAACTAAAAGTCCTTAACTAAAACATATTTATGATGAGTGCTAAGAATTTTTTTGGCAGTTTTGTGATTATTAAGCAGTAAATATCTGAAAGAAGTGGACTTGAAAAAAATATAGACGATGCTTTAATGAAACCGTTTGTAGATATTCAAACCTAATATTTCTTTTTGGATACCAGTTTCCAGGCTTGTATTTGTGCCTTAATTCTGAAGTATGTTGTTTTTTATGATGGAGAACTAGTTTAAAATTCTTAATTAACAGAATTATACAGGTGTATTTGAATTGGAACAACTGAAATGATGAAAAAATGCAACATAATGTCATTTTAACAAATAATTACTGGATTTTTACAAATTATGTCAGTTTTTAAGGAGTAATGGCTCATTTCATTCACAGAGAAGTTCAATGTCATTTAGTGTTATTATATTGTGTCTGCATAATATAACTCCCAGTAAGTAAAACTTTAATGATGGTAATAACACAAATGAGATTTCAGATCAAAAACAGATAATAAGGCTAATTTGAAATTCTTTTAAAAAAAGTATTAAATTATAAATGCATAAGATAATTAACATATCCTATTAATTTAATTATTGATCCAGACAATCAATGCTTTGGGTAAAAAGATTATTGTGAAATGTTTTGGTTTAACATAAGTGCATATAATAACTTAAAAGAAACACATGTAACACAATGAAAAACTTGTTTTAAATGTTCCAGTATGTTATGATTCAATATTTATATATATATATATATTGAAATAAAAATAGTTGAAATATTGCTTGTTTATATCAAATGGGCTGCATTTGCAGATCCGGCAAACCCCAAAGAGTTGGAGCCATTTGGTTGGCATCATCCCACCACCAAATTTTGACGTTTGAATTTTAGTTGAAGTATGGATCATTTCCTTTTTCATTTCTGATGTCATTTCTCTCTTGATATTGGAGATAAAAGAATTTAAAAGTATTGTTTTGGTTTTGGGGCCTTTATATGTATATATATCATTAACTTTTTGTTGGAAGGCTTTTTCTTCTGACTTTCTCTTGTTCTTTTATTAGGTTTCATGTTCCATGTTCTCATTTTCAGAATTTTGTCTTCTTGTGATTTGTAGGATATATTTACTATTAAACCATCATTCTTTGGCTTTATATATATATATATAATTTTACTTAAACACTTAGAGGCAAAACATTCATTTTTCTTTCGACTTAAATTTATCATAGGGATTTCAAAATATATACAAATGGCGTAAAGGAGTTTATAGTTGAATCTATCTATACATTAAAGATTTGATTTTCAAAATTATTTAACTAATGAAATTTTTCTTTTGAAACTTAGAAAGTAAATAACATTCTTTATTTCTTGTTAACTGAATGCTTTTCCTTTAAAACCTTTTTCTACAATACTTCAGCACTTTTTGGGATTATTGCCATTTTGAAATTTATGGAAATTGTGGTTGCTTGCATAAATGGTAGTTATAGATATAATTATTATCAAAAAATCTAGACTGAAATTGAATGATATCTATTACTGTAGGAATAGGCCATGTTGTATAGATTTATTGGTACATATGTATTTTATACCGTCGACCAGTTTTTCCTAATTAAGAGACTTCACCAATTTAAAGAATGTTCCTAAATGCTATTATTGTGGTCTTAGGAATAGTTTTCCACTATTGGCTGCATATTACAGAATTTGGCAACATCTTTTGATTTAATGAAATAGGTCAACAGCTTAACATGTAAGTGCCAATTTATGGCAAATACATTTACTTGAGCTGTGGTTTATGCATATAATGTATGAAGAAAACATTGTAACAAAATAAAAAAAGAAAATATTGCAGAAATGTCTGAATGTATAAAGTGTACTTAAAAAATTGTACAAGTTTAAGAAAAAAATTCATCTCACAATTACGCTTAAAATATTGAAAATATTTATGGAATACTTATGATATCTCAAAGATATTTCAAATTCATATTAATAAATTTTTGTTTGAAATCCATAATGGAAGTCCCTTACTTTTTAAGTAAGGGATTACTCCGAGAAGGGAAGATCTTTTAGAATGGTAATAAAATATATGTGTGTATGTTTATATATACAAGGTGATTTGCTTCTAGGCCAACAAATTTGTAGGGGGTACAGAGATGATTCAGAATCACATAGGAATGCAGGTTCGCAAATTCTGTTGTTATAAGCTATGGTGCTAAGAAGCAGCGAAAAGGAACAGAAAGAGCAACACATTAATGGGACTGAAAACATTTTATTGAAAGTTTGTACCACAACAGGTGTTCGAAATTATGACTAGAAGTCATTTTGCAGGCCTGATAGCAGCACTGCATGGAATTCCTTACATTCTGGAAGTTTCCTCCCGGCAGTCTTGCAATATATGGCACTGAATGGAAGGTTTCACTAACACCAATCTTGCTGGAAGTTGTCATTTGCATCCACTTGCAGCTCAATATGGTTTCTTGGTCAATGTTTTAAACAGGTATTCTTGGAGACTACCTCATTGAACTGTACCATCTGCCCAGTCCTTTGGATGGTAGAGCAAATCTGATCTTGCAAAGAGTCCTGCCCTAACTTCTTGACTCAGCACATGTTCCTCCATTGTTGTGCCATTCCATGTGGCACCAGCATGACAGGGCTCCTCCTCATTATGATAAATTTATTTCTTTGAAAGCATAATATTACTTACCAAGTAACATTTATTTCTTGAAACTTTAGTGGGAATCTATAAATATGAATGTAAATATATATGTTTAAACCTTGTGTATATATAAGTTCTCGTAAATTTAATGTATATAAATTGAAGTCACTTAATTTTATAAAAACTTAACTTCTTGAAGTAAAATATGAAAATGGAATAAATCCAAAAAAACAAAATTCTTAAAATTCTGTATTTTTTTTTTTTTTTTTTTTTTGGCTTGGTTTAGTCTTTTTCTGTAAAATAAGCTTTATTCCTAGCCCAGGTAGACCTAGCAGAATTATTCTCTTCATACTTCCATCTTATTTCATTGAAATGTTTGCCTAAATACTACTTGTTTTTATTTTTAATTTGTTAGAAAAATTAGGCAAAATTATAATTCATAAAAGATTGATGTTTGTTTTAGAAAGAAAATTCAGTGGTAAAAAAAGAAACTTTACAATTTAATAGTACTTTTGGTGATAGAAATTAAGTTTATTCTACTCTAATCAGCAATTTCTTTAAAGGTCAATAAGTCTTGATTGAATTAACTCTACAGATTGAACCTGTTGCACATAAAACTAAAATTCTATGTTATCTAAAAACTAATTTGGAAATTATCTCAAGGCTTTTCATATGTTGCGTATTTCACTTATCTACTAAACCATAATATTTGCCATGAATTTTGAACTGAAGTTTAAACATACTATCATTTTTATGGGGATGAAAGTTGATCTGTGAATTATCCTGCTATTGTTACTTCTATATGGTTTGTTAAAAGTATTCCAAATAATTATAATTAACTGTAACATAGCTTTCATTAGAGTTATAATGCAATTTTTAAGACTATTAACTTTATTTGTAAGTTTGAACTCGATTCTTCACTATTTTTATCAAAGGTTTCTTATGATTAACTTAAATGTTCTTTTACATTTATCTGAAATTATTTTAGAAGTGTTGGTAAAATCACTCAGAAATTTACCTGAGAATATATATTTAATTTTTCATTGATCATATAATTTTTGAACACTGTATTAATATTTATAAGTTAATTAAAGAGTTTCAATATGTTCAGCTAAATGTCTATTTTATTTTGTATACTTATATCATTTTATGTGCTTATTTTATATATGTAGATTTAGATTCTTTGAATATATTTACATCTTTACATATTTCTATCACTTATGTTCAATATATTTCACTGAATACATATGTGGGATTTTAAAAAAAAATAC
Source organism: Trichonephila clavata (assembly GCA_019973975.1). Lineage (NCBI taxonomy): Eukaryota > Metazoa > Arthropoda > Arachnida > Araneae > Nephilidae > Trichonephila > Trichonephila clavata. The sequence goes on along the minus strand of BMAO01015099.1, from coordinate 19,919 downwards.
CTTGCTATATTTACAATGGTATACACAAGGAGAGGGTTTGCAGGTTCAACTTCCCCCTACATCAGCAAATTTTTAAGTTTTACATAGAGATTACTTCTTGGCACTTTCTTCTATGCATTTTTTAGAATTGCAACCCCTTGAGAGGTCTGTGTATGCCACTGTATATTTAAAGTTTAGTTAAGAAATTGGAGCAAATCTTTTTTCTTTTGGATTAATGTAGATTGATTTTTTTCCCCTAGTCTTTCTCTTTCTATGGGTATATTTAGTATTCTTTTTTGTTTATACTTAAATAAGTTAAGTTGTGATGTAAGAAATATATAAAATGAAGTATATTACTGCTTTTATACCTTACTTGTTTGTGTTGTTTTTAAAAAATAAAATGTGTGACTGAACTGATGATCGTCTGTCATATTAGCAATGATACCATTGTTGTTATTATTAGTTTGTGTACTTTGTTTACTTTCAAGGTTAACTTTCCTTGATGTTAAAATTTATGATCTAGACTAACTTTCTTTTCTTTTTTGGATAGCACAAAAGATTTACACATTAATTCATTTCCATATAAATAGTTACATAAAAAATTGTATGTTTGTTGAATTTTATTAACTTAAAAGACACAGTATAGTAGGCAAATATATTATAATATATAGTCTTTTAGTCTATTTTTCTATTAAAATAAAAGCATGTTTTGCATTTATATCTTGTTCCTTAACATTAGGCTAAAGGCTTAATTTTTTTTCTTTATGTTTTTGCTCTTGGATTTTTACTTAATATATATTGAATATTGTGAAGGAAAAAAAACTGTGTATATGTCATCAAATTTTTTGGGTAATATAACAAACAACTCTGCTGCTTTGGCAATCTTGCATTTCTTTATTGCTCAAGTTTTATAACTTGGAGTTATTGTATAAGATAAAAATAGAAACACAATATTGCTTAATATGTATTACTGTAAATTTCAAAAAATTTATTAATTTTTACATATTATTTTTAATTGACCATTTTTTTTTACTTTTATATTTTAAATAAAGATTTGTCCAAATTTCTTGTTTATGGTGCATAAATATGTGTTTTGTAACAGAGTTCTTTTTGGTAAATGTATAGAATGTAATTTAATTATTTTAGAACTTTCAAATACAGCATCCTCAGATGAATTTGTCTTAGATTCTTATGTCTTTAATGATGTATTTCATTCTTTCTATTGTTTTCCATTGTATTTATAAAACATTAATTTTTACTTGGTAAAATAAATTTTCAAGATTTTTTGTTTCAATATGTATATATTCGTTTTATTTAGGGTATTAGTTTGTATATGAAGAGCAATAACTTAATGAGAAGTTTAAGCACGAAGAAAATTTTTTATTAAACTATTTACATATATATATCTTATGTGAGTGAAGTATTATTTAACTCTTTTTCAGTAAGCCATGGAATAAACCAAGGAATTTTTCTTGCTCAAGCATCTCATGTGAAACATTTAAAAGCAAACAGACTTTTTCCATGTGATCAGTGTTTTTATTCTGCGATTTCGAAGGCTGACTTAGTCAAGCATTATCGCAAACATACTGGTGAACGTCCTCATTGTTGTGAATTCTGTGGTCGTCGATTTTCTTTAAAGCAGAATTTGAGGCGACATGTACGACAATTACATCAATAATAATTCTAAAGATTTGTTAAACTGTTCTTTTAAAAAACTAGTGATAAAAAAGAAATTTTTAGAAAAATTCTACTAATTTAAATTTTATTGGAAAATGTTTTTTTTTAAACTTTTTTTTTGTATACACTGACAAATTTATCATTAATTATCTTAAATGTTTATTATTTATATATTTACAATAATGTATATAACAGCAATTATTGTTTCATTAAACTTTTTTAAAAAGTATTCATGCTTTACATCTGAAATTAGACAGCTTCATTTGTATATCACTTGTTTAATTTTTCAAAAAGATAGAGCCCTCATTTGTGCATTATATTACACTTTGTTGAAGAATGTCAACAATAATTAAAATTCATTCAAAGCTTACAAAGAAGTTTTATTTATTTTATCCATCAAATGTTAGTTTTATCTATATTCTGCTGTCTAACCGTTTTAGCCTCACAAATGTAAATACACATTTCTGAAATTATGAAATATCTTTAAAATTCTACTTTTATATCTATAAACTGACTAATAACTGATTTTCCATTGAAATATCAATTGGGAGTTCATGATTCAAATATTAATTCAAAACTGGAAAAATTTTGATTTATGTGTTCCTAGTAAAATGCATAAATAACTGAATGTTTTTATTTCATATAATAAGATCTGCATAAAAACTAGTTTGAACTTCAAAACTAATGTAGTTTTTAGAAGATATGGAAAATATTCTGCTATTATATTTACTACTCCATTTTAAAAACTTCTTTTGTTAAACATGTTTAAAGTGCATTAATTTATTATTTGTAACAGTTGCATAATTTATAATATCTCCATCTATTTTAACAAGTCCTGACATGTCTTTAAAGAAAATGGTGATTTTTTTAGAATTATAAATGAATATAAAAAGGTATGTATATTAAAAATGCAACTTCTTAAAATAGAAGAAAGAAATTATTTGATTGGATTTGAATGTATTCATTGGCTTATTCAAAATAATAATAATTGCACTATTAATGTTATTATAAAAAATTTTTAAACTGTTGAATTATAAATATTTAATGTTGTCAATGGTTTTAAATTATACTGTTAAAATTTAGTTGAATTGAAATAAGTATAAATTATTATTAATACTCATTTCATTTTATAGTCAAAATGTATTTCTTCAGGTCTTATTTTTGAAATATTTCAATATTGATAATACATTCCATGTAAAAAAAGCAATATTTATATTTTCATTGCAGAAATATTTTATCAATTTTAACATTTCTTTTGTTGGTCTTTAATAGTAAATATTTTTTTTTTATTTATTGCATGAGGTAATTTGTATTCAGCATAAAGCTTTGTTACTACTGTCACAATCGTAACCCAAAACTTAAGATGCATATGTAACGATCAATGCCATTTGTGTTCTATTATGAAACTTAATTATGTATTTGATTTAAGGCAGTTGCATGAAATTTTAACGGATTTGTGAAAGTTGTAAGGTATAATTGTTGTAATTCAATTTTATGTAATTCATATTTAATTTATTGTATTATTTATTATGTTAATTTTTTTGTACATTTAAGATGAAACATATGAATGAATGTATGTATAACTATAAGCATTTTAAAAACATTTGTTTTTCGTTTGGATACATAACAAAATAATTTCTAAATCAATTTCATATTAGAAGGCAATGCAATTAACTTTCAAAGATTATATTACATTAATTTTTATATAATTTTTGTATTAGAAAAATACCAGGAAGAAAAACTCTTGAAAATCCTGCAGTTACAAAAATTAAGTAGCTTTTAGTGTTAATTGACTGAAATTGAAGAAATTCATATACTTCAAGTTTGTAAGAGTAATTGTTCATGTTATAATATTTAATTTTTTCCCTCAAAATTTATTAATTCTCTTTAAAACACACTAAGGATTAACTAGCATTTTAGAAATTTTGAACAATAGAAAATAATGATTTTAGCTTTATTTTTAATAGCCTGAAAATGAGTTAGTACAATTTATTGTAAAATTGCTCTTTCAAAGTATTTTGTTTGCTTTTTTTTATTTTCAAATAAAAAAAGTTAAAAAAGAAATTTTTTTTTGTGTTATTACAAATTGATAGTTTTATAGATAGTGTTACTGTATATTCTGTATTTTATATGTATTAAATTATGCTTGTGAATGTCATTGTCTGTGACTGCTTTATTTGGGAGGGGGTATGAATAATTCATAAGATTATTATGAATTCCAAGTGTTTTAAAATATTTCCTTATAATTAATCATTATGGTGCTTATCAATTTTCCTTGTCAAAATTTTCTTGGTGACTTGTGTTTCAAGAAACATGTCTGTAATGTTTGCATTTGCCTCTATTGAGTTCTTTTTCTTCCTTCTAAGAATTGACATTTTTAATGTATAATTTTTTATAAGTGAAGATTCATTCTATGTTGTAAAAATAAATGGCACTAACATTTAAATGTGATATAATTTAATGCAATAAATATACTTTTGTTATATTATATTCGGACAGAAAATTCAAAAATTTTCTAGTAATTTTCTGACATATGATAACACAATAAAATATTACCAATGCAAGTTCTGGGCAAATACAAATTGCCACTATAATTTACCTCTTTCGGTTCCTAAGAAAATTATCATGGAAACATAACTTGATCATAATTATTCATAAACATTATTATTTCTAATGCTTGAAAAATATCTTATTAATCTCAATGATCTAAAAAATAATCCAGATAAATTTTTTATGGAGTACTTAGCCTTTTTTTAGTTTTATGAAAGGCTCTTGAAAAAAAAGTTTTATACAAATACTTCTAAACTTGATTCATTCTTTATATCTTTAAAAGTTTATGTCTAGATCATAAGGAAAATTCTTAATTTACTTTTTGATAATTATATTAATTTTTTTAATGTACTATGATTTATTAATTTTGTATTTCAGTGCATAGTTCTAAATATTACTTTTTATTTGTTTTTCAGGGATCAGTGTAATATCTTCTTTAAATAGGCAATGCTGGAGTGCACAGAAAAGATTAAATGCTGCTACTAAAACACAACATAGATTTCAGTGTATATTTTGTTCTTATAGAGCAGCATCAAATGCTGACTTAAAAAAGCACAATCTTACACACACAGGGGAGCGTCCTCACGCATGTCATGTTTGTGGACGACGATTTTCTCTGAAAGAGAATTTGAAACGACATTCTATAGTCCATTTGAAGAGTCATGTATCATCATTAAATTTTTTATCTTAAAAACTAAAAAATAATATATTAAGAATTTTTTTAAAATTTAGAAGTTAGATTAGCAATTTTTTTCTTTTACTTTTAATTATATGAAGGAGTATTAATTTTTATTTAATACAATCTTTCAAATGAATTGTCCTTTTTTTTTGTCTCCTGATGCAATTCATTTTTATTAATAAGCCATAAATTTTGTAATTTTTTTTCTTTTTGCAATATGTAAAATGCTGTGTATATTTATATTTCATTATTTGCAGAATAATTTATTCTTGATTTTTGTTAGTTGTGTATTTAATATTGCATGTTATAAAGGAAAATTGAAACATATAAGTAATTTATCTTTATTGTAAATATTTAAAGTAAATATTTTCAGTATTATAACTGACATAAGTGCGTAAATAAGCTTTTAAATGTTATAATTTATAACTATCTGCCACATATCCAAAAAATAAGTATAAAATTTTAAAATTATCTTAGTACATTTTATTTCATGTTAGGTAATGGCTGCAAGTGTGTTGTACGGTAGTGTTATATATTCTAAGCATGTTATATTTATGAAAAATTCTTGGTTGTAGAAACATTGAATTGAATGACTCAGTATTTCACTAATGGTTTTTAAAAGAATGTATGTTATAAATAAACATTTTCTTTAAAGGTACTTTTTAAATAAGTTATCTTATTGAAAATAATTCTCTCCACTAGATTTTACTAAATTGGAGCTCTTTATAACTTCCAAACCATTGAAGACATATAACGAAGAGAAATGTAATACTGTGTTTAATATGACACATAGTATTATTTTTTTCTAAAATTATATCAGAACAGGAAATAAACATCCAATAGCCATCTACTAATAAGATTTCTAATGATTACAATAAGTTTTTTGTTACTGTTTGTTATATTTTTCCATTTGATGCATTTTAACTTTACAAAAGCAACAATATTGTTGCTAAGTTTAAATTTCTTTTATGCTTTACTGTGGTTGTTTCCATCATTTATTTTTTCTTCAGTGCAATTATATGGTTTGTTTGAAATATATATAAATAATTCTGAACTTTATTGTATAATTATGAATATATGTGTATTTGCGAGCTGGGTTTTGTCAGACTGTCACATAATTGTTCTGATGTGTAAGCATTTTTTTTTTCATTCTTTCCAACACAAAAAAGGTTTATTTGTTAAAAAAAAGGACATACAAGTATATGTAAATGTATAGTTTTAGTAAATTTTCATTTTGAAATAAAACAGTAAAAGAGAAAAAATCGATTTTATTCCTATGAAATGCAATTGATTTTATTTCAATAGAAAATTGCATTTAATTTATGAAGTTATTTTTTAAAAGTTTGTAGATAATAGAACTTTCTTTTTCCTACAATATTTATTTTTTATATTTATTTACATTTTTATTTTAAAAATTTCTTTGATTCAAATTAGAATTTTTAGAATTAGGTGTAGATTTAAAACATGTAATTAAGTAACATGCATTTTATTTGTACTCATTAATTTTGATAATAGAAACTGGCAATGAGTGAAAATAAATTTTTAAAATTACAAATTTTTATATGCATATCATATACTTAGGGCACATTTTTAGATTTTTTAATTCATTTTCAGAAAATTATAATTATTAAAAATATAAGTTAGTTTTTTTTAATGATGCTCACTATTTTATTTTATATTGATTTTATTTTAAAAGTCTGCAAAATAATTTTTAAAGTAATGAGATATAGTTATTTGTAATTTTAATGTATGTTATGTTTTTATAATTGTGTATTTAATTTCTTGCAGTAGTAAAACTTGATTTTCTTCTGTTGGTATATTTAAGTTAAATTTAAGAATTAACTTGAAATATATTATTGCTAAATATATTTCAAAATTGAATTCAACTGTATTTTTGATTTCTGTGTAATCTTTAAGAATATATTTTAATAACAGTTGTGTGTAGAGTAAGGACTCTCAAACAGAGATACATGTATCCATGAAGATATACAAAAAAAAAATTTCAAGAGATATATATGTCAGCAGCTAAAAAAAAATACCTGGAACAAATCCAAAATCTTCTCTTTGTTAATATACCATTTGATACCAAAGCACAAAGGATTCTTGACACCATGAACTTCCACGTTGACTTTGTTATAAAGGGGATTTTAGTAATTTTAAAGAAAATGTACGTTTGAGTTGTAAATGATCACAGTTCCTTGGAAGGAGTGACAATCTTCATTAGAAGTATTTATTTGTTAAATAAGATAATTAAAAAGCTTTTCTTGGTGTGTAGAAGGAATTGGGGCCCAACTTGTGTGCTATTTTTCTCTTGCAGTGGTCAAGAGTCTTTTAGGCATTTATTTATTTTTACCAAATTTAAAAAAATTTGTAACTTCTGGACCTTACTTATCTTTTTGATAAATACTCTGAGGCAGTCTTTGAATTTCTGATATTTGCTTGGAAACAAATGGCTTTGTTCAAAGCAAATTTTCCTGCTTCACAAAAATCTAGCTGCTAAAAAAGACTGTCTTAATATGTTTCTTAACTTGCAGTCTTTTTTTTTTTTTTTTAAATTTAGATTTTATATTAACTTTCAGGTAGCATCTCATTTATTCTTTAGCACTTACTTTCTAAATATTCTTTTAATTACATTAATTGTCTTAAAAAGAAAATGCTAAAACATGTTGATGCATGTGACATTTATACTTTTATCTCTTGTCAGTATTATAAACTATACTGATGATTTATGATATTGACTTCTGATTCAATGTCAAAATAAGACATGGCTTGTTATTGTGCCTTTAATATTTGTTTGTGTGTTTTTCTAAAAAAGGAGTCAATTTTAACTTTTTGAGTAGAAAATAGGGAAGTGCAATTTTATAAAAATCTTGAAAATGAAGTATTAAACAAAAACAAATTCTTAAACTCAAGAAACATTTTATGCTTAAAACGTTTTTCATTTTGTGTAAAAATTCAGAGAGATGTCCTGTTTAAAAAACTGAATTTTATTGAGATTTTTTTGTGTGGCATGTTTATGGTTTTTACTATTTTTTAATTTTTAAAGATTTCTTTATTAGTGTATTTATTTATGTGTTCATGGTTTTATTATGACAATTTGACATAGTTTTAATGATTAGGCTGTGAGTAATAAATGACCTGCATTAATTCATGATTATTTTTATTTAATGTATGAATAAAGTGTTCTTCCAGTAATTTAATTGTTAGTAAGATAAACATATAAATTTTATAGCAAGCATGAAGTAAAAAAATCTGAATGTTAGGTTAATTTATTCAGCTATAACACTCAGGTTTTTTGAAGAATTTGTCCAGAATTTTTTAAAACATGAATGTTGCAAGTCTACTACACTCGTGTTAACAACTTTTTGCCCAGCTCAACCAAAATTATTAGAAATTTTTTCTATTCATATTGTTTTACTTAATTTACAATATTGCTTTTTTTTAAAAGATATTTTCTTTATATTTATTTGATGCAATTTTGATACATCACTTCATGGATTGTTCTAAAACTGCTTATTTGTATGCAGAATATTTATAGTTATTTTATACTTTTAGTCTTTTTAAATTCTTAGAATTATTTAATTAAAGAATTCTTTATTTTGTTGATATATTTTATTTAAAGCTTTATAAGTAATGTGTTTAATATGTGGTGATTCTGTTTATTCAAATTTTGTGAATTTAAAAAAAAATATTTATTTTCATTTTGATTTAATTTTTGTAATTAATAAAATGTATGGAATATATTCTTATTGGAAATTGCATGAAATTTTTTCAATAAATATTGTTGAAATTTTACATTTGTATTTTTAGTAACTGGGTATTTATTATTTTAATTAAAAAATGTAGTTAAAATGAAAAAGTTTTATAAGCTTGAGCAATTTAAAAAACAACACTTTTTCTTTTTTACTTATTTTTTCATGGATTGGAAATTTGCTAATTTATCACCTTTTACTTTTTAAACTTTCCTTTATCTAATGTTGTTTTTGTGCTATATTTTGGTAATATTTTCAAATTTGTCCTTGGTCATCAATCATAAAGTTAAATTCAATTTATTTAGAAAGAAATTTTTATTGGTGGGAAGAGGTGAAACATGTGTACTCATACAATTTACATGCAATTACATGCATGTAAAATAATGCTCTGTTTTTTGAGACTATTGATATTTATAATTAAATATTTAAAATTTTGCTTATGCAAATGGGTTTGTCAACCTTGAATTTTTTTCAACTCAGAGAAAATGATCTAATTTGATTGAGTAATCTAATGATTATTTTGATTTTTTTTTTTAAAGTTAATCTTCTATTATATCTATGAAATGTGTGTTTTTGTTTTTAAAAAAATTCAGATATATAATTTTTAAGAAGTAAATTTTTATTTGTTTGCAAAATTGATCAAATTTGCTGATTATTGAATTATAATGTTATATGTTAATTCATTTTTATTGGTTTTTAAATTTTTAATTTTGTTACTGAAACAATGAAATGTTTTTACTTAGGAAGAAATTTTCATATTTATAAAAATAAGTTCTATTTAATTGCTATGGGTATTAGATTATAAGAATGCTTTTGTTAAGTTCTTTAAGAACTTTTTAATTTTAAAATTTCATTTCTAATTATTTATGCTATCAAATTTTATAATTACTTCAAGGTAGATTATAAGATGTCAGGATTTTTTTATGTACAGTGTTTTTTAAGCATTTTAAAGGAAATCAAACTTGATTTTCTAATAATTTTTAGTCTTGTTATGAAATTTATGCTGTTTATTCTACTTTTAGTATAAATATCTCATTCAACATTCATTATAAAGAAGACAATTATGTGTCTTCCAATTTTTGAAATTGTGCTTATTCTAATGTAACATTTTCTACAGGTGAAGAACATGAGACACCAGTTTCAAAAGAACCTAAGCATGCACCCAAAAAGAAATTAAAACCTATAGTGTTTGGAATAAGAAAGGCAGAAACTCAAACTCCGGAAGAAGCTATGTCTATAATATATGATGAAACATATGACTGTTCAGAGCCACACTGTTCTTATAGCACTCCATCAAGAAGACAGTTTCAGAAGCATATGCTTATACATTCAGATGAACGACCTTATGTTTGCTTTGTTTGCAGTTATAGTTTTAAGCGAAGTGATAATTTGAGACAGCACCTTTTACTGCACTCTGGTGAAAAGCCATATGCTTGTGATTTTTGTCCAATGCGTTTCATGCATCGTAATTCAAGAAATCGTCATAGAAACAAGCATCTTGAAAATGATTAAATGAATTCCACTTCCATTCTTTGGAATGAAAGTTTTCTTCCTTTAAATGAAAAAAAATCTTACAGAAATATATGAAGTATCCTGAAATCAGAAAAATAATTCTAAAACGTTTACTTCATAAATTGTTTTATTCTATTAAATCTCATGAAGGAATTAGTTTTATGGAAGAATCATTTAACATTTGATTATTTACCAATATATTGTTTTAGCTATCAATAAGCTTTCTTACCTGATTACTTAATAAATTAAAGTAATCAGGTAAGTGTAAAGATTTAATTCTGCATGCTATCTTCACTGTTCAAATAATCTTGGTGACTGAAACTATTAATCACAAACCTTTGCATAGACTGTTTTTAAGTTTTTTTGTAATTGTTTCTACTTTTCTCACATTTACTATAAGAATTTTTTTAGATTATTTTTCTTGAAAAAAAAATTATTACATTAGTACATAAATATTTCTTTAAAATTTTTAATTTTATTGATTAAAAGAAACTAATATTTCATCAAGATTAATTAATGTAAATGGTATAAGTTTAATTAAATTTTATTGCCTATGTGGACTTATTATATTGTTTGTAAGATTGTTTAAATTTTCAAGTTAAAAATATTTTTGATTTACATCGATCAGTCATGTAGAAAATGTATGTATTTGTGGTGTTAAATTATTTTGATTATTTCATTCCAAAGTAGAACATGAAATTTTTTTGTTATGAATTGCTTGCTTTCTCTTTCTGTTTTCTTAATTTCTAAACACATTAGAAGAATTATTCTTTGAAGTGTTAACTTTTTAAAAAAGGCTTCTAAATATCTAGGAAGTAAGGCATTATTAAAAACAAGCTCTTTTTTTTTTTTTAAATGTACTTTAGAAATTAAGGGATGAAATAAAAATGATATATCCTGATTCATTATGAAGTTAGTAATCTATAGAACATTTTTTTAAATTTGTAAATAATTATGATTTTTAAGAAACAACTCTCAAAGATTAACTATTAATGAAATATGATGCAATTTATTTATAACTGCAAATCAGTTATTAATTCTGTTCAAATTAAATGAGCACTTTTAATTTTCAGAATATAAGCAATATTTTGTGATAAATTCTTTAAGAAATAGCCTTTGTTTTCTAGATGTCTAAACAAAAGCAGTTGTAATTACTTTTTTGTGAACAATTTTAGCAAATATTGCTTTCATTGTCAAATAAATTACAATTAAATATAATCTAATTCAATTTAAAATGTTAATCATAAGTGTGGTATGTTTAAATTGTATAAAATTTCAAAGTTTGGAATTTTTAATGAAGTTTAAAAGCATTGAAGAACTTATTTGTATAATCTAAAATTACTGTATGATTTTTCCTAAAAAAATACTTCTAATTGTTTTGATTTGTAAATCATTGTTTCAAAATAAACTTCTATTCAATGAAGCATTTGTTTGTATTTTCATCATAAGAATTAGAAAAACTATGTATTTTAATTAAATATTTTAACTGATTTTTTTCTCCTTACCTTTTAGGTACACTTATCGATTCTTCTGGTAAATTTAAAGGTCAAAAATTCATTGACAATTTGGAGTTGGGTAATTTCAATAAAATTCGATTTGAGTGCCTTGTATGTCCATATGTAACTGACCAATATTTAGATATAAGAAAACATATAGCTGGTCACAGCCGTTTTAAGTGCACTTATTGTGATAGCACATTTTCTAGAAAAGAAACTTTGAAGACTCATATGAATAGGCATACTGGAGAAAAACCTTTTGTGTGTGATTTATGCCCTCAAAAGTTTTCTCATCCATATAGTCGTTATTTACATCGTAAAAGTCATTCATCTTGTTAGTTTTTTAAGAAAAAGTATTAATGCGTTTAAAATGTAGACATTAATGGATTTAAAGATTAATTTTTAAATATATAAATGGAAAAAACTCTTCCTGATTAATAAAAACTTGCATTTTATAATTTGCTCATTTTCAAATATTCTGTATGTCATTTTCTTAGTTTTGTATTTTCTTTTAATCCGCTGTTCAATAGTATTTGGTATGGTTTCTGATGTAACTTATTTAGATTATCTTGTCTTTCATCACTTATTACCATTGCTGTTTTTTTTCTATAAAAAATATGTCTTATCTGTATAAATCTTACTATTTGCTTTAGCTTGGATTATCCAGTTATGTATTTAAATCTAGAATCAAGATTTTAAAACTCAGTTCAGTAATTTTAATGCATTTAGCCATTTGTATGTTAAAAAATAGCTTCATTTAAAAAAAATTTTACTTGATTGTATTTTTAAGTATTATTATTATTTTCACTTATAACTTTTTATCATGTTATAGGAAAGATGTCTGCAGTTTTCAGGTTTTAGTTTACTATGATACTAAACATTTGGTATCTTTTTCCTTGCTTATATATTTTATATTTAGACAAATTTACATACAGATTTTTATAAAATTGTGCGTTTTGTTTTCATTTAGAAGTAAATTCATTTACTTTAATAGTTCATCTTTGTAAAATTGCTTTTCTCAAATAATTTTGAATAAAGTTCATGTAATTTACAAAATTTGCTTTAATATTCTCTTAGTATTGCTTTGTTTCTTCATATTCTTTTAGGTTAAATAGCTTTGTTTTTCGTCACCTTTTTCAGTGAGTTAAATATTATATTATAGGGTTTATGAAGTAAGTAGATTTACTATAAGAAAATTTCGGTATTTATGTAAAAAAAAAAAATTCCAACATATATTATGCATTGGTTTTTGTATATACTGTTTATATCTGAATCAATTTGCAGTTGAGAGGTCAGAAATAATTTTTCAAAGCAAATGGTTAATCATGTTGCTCATCAGCTTTACTTAATTTTATATTTTAAAATCTAGTTCATTCTCTATAGATTTGTGATTTTCTAAACTAATGAAGGTTATACTATTGCTATAGAAATTTGCTTATGAACCCTGAAAAAAGTAACTGTTATAATCATATGTAAGAAAGAGAAATATAAAAAGAATGTATTTTTATAAGGGTATTAAGAATATTTATCTTCAAAAGTCTGTTATATATAATGTGTTACATTATAAAAATTTATTCATTTGGTATTTAATAATATTTTATCTGTTGTAACATATGGTATTTACTAACAAAGTAAATACCATGCTCTTTGTAGTCATTTATTTGGATTTAAAAAATAAAAAAATAAATTTTGTGTTATTTAGTTCTTTTATTCTTATAATACGAATACTGGAAAATCTAGCGTATAATGTGCACTTTTAATACAAAAAATAAAATCAAAATTTCTGGGTGGGTGTTATATGCTAGGTATAAAAATGATAGCTTTAAAAATAAGAAAAGAAATGAGCATTAAAAATTTTTTATGACACATACATTTGAAAACTGTTTATTGTAAAGAAATGGCATTCTTTATGAACTTAAAGGGTTGTAGATCTCGAAATATATCACATTTTTTTAAAAGCTTGGGATGATACCTGGAATAAATGACCTCAAAATCTAAGATTATTGCATGTGTGCATCTCAAGTTCTTCCTTCCTAAAAAGGGGAATGTGTGTTATACCCTTGATTTTCCAGTAATTAATAAAGTATAATAAATTTCACTACATTCTGCTTTTCGTTAACTAAATCAGTTTTAAAAAATCGTGAATGAAATTTTCAATATTTAAAGTTTGGTGAAAATTAAAATTATAAAGATCTCAAATCAATTGGATAGATAAAAAAATTAATAATCAATGCATTACAGGAAGTGCTTATTTTTATAAGGTATAATTATTTCATTTGATATTCTTATTTCTTACAGAAAACGTCTATAAATGAAAAAAGGAGTGATTTTTTTTTTATTTTTGTAAAAAATAGTCATCTTTATTTTTAGTATTAATTTTCTCGCAAGTCTGTCATATTTGAACATTTACTAATTCCATCGCGGTGTAGAAGAACTTGTGTATGCTAAATCTGTCAAAGTGCTTACATTAGCATGGTGTGGAAATTCGATGATTGAAGTACCAGCTCAGTTGTTGGAGTTCCTTAACCGGGGTTCAAAATTATACTGTCTGAATTGACAATCAATTTACGAATTCCATTATAAACTACCATTCTAATGTGGGAAGCACACTCACAAAGAAAAGCTATGGTTGAATTCAGGGTGAAATTCGTGGTGTTTCTCTTAAAATTTATTATAAGTTCTATGAAAATGAATATCATATCCAGATCTCATTTTAGAAATGTATGTATTGATGTAAAAAGATTATTTTTGCATCATCATTTCTGGTAACTGAACTTTTCTCTAGTGATGTATTAATGCAAAATTTTGAAGGATCAACAAGAGTCATTTTTAAAAAAAATACAAATGTTTTTGTTTAATATTTCAATCGCTGTATATAATTATATTGCATAATGCAAGTGTTAATTATTATAACATGTACACTGATGAAATAAATTAAGAGAATTTGCATATTTTATCGAATTGCATGAAAAGAACTGAACTGAATGAAAAACCACTGCTTCTAGATAAAAATGCAAATCTTGTACGGCAAATACGTAAGCGTACAAGTGTATGAAGGCGGAGCCAGCAGAAAAATAGACTTTATGAATGCGTGTAAGTTAAGACTTATCTCGTTCGCCAGCACACCTCGACGAATTTCTTGGTGTTATTTTGAAGCAATTAGTTCAATTCAAATTGAAACAGTAAAGATGAGTAACCACCAACGTTTAGATCAGTGATTCCCAAAGTGGTCTATATGGACCCCCAGGGGTCTATGACGACCTGCAAGGGGTCCACGTCAGTGGAAAAATAACTGGGGTCCATGAGATGCAAATGGAGGTCTACGATAGTGACTCTCGTTTAACCAGACCATGACTAATTTTTAAAGAAAGTTTAATGAAGTGGAAAGCAGATTTGCTTATTTAAATTATTAACTAAATTTATAAAAATGAGGTTAATTTGCCGTTCCTAGACAACAGCATAAGTTTTATGAAAACAAAGATCATCATTTCAGCTGTTTTTGCCAGAATTAAGCTAAATGAGTGTAATATTATTCGGAGCAAATTTCCCCAGTTTCTCAATTGTTCCCAGACAATCTGCCAGGAAAATGACATTTTAACCTATGTTCAACATATAAATGACCTATATTCAGATATTGAAACTAGATTGGGCTTTGCCTATGATGATACCACAGTAGACAATAAACTTATATGTTCACATCGAAAAAAAAATGTCAGATTATGAGAGAAACTGATAGGAATAGACACTAACGGAGACCTAGAAGTAAAGTTTAGGAACTGATGTCAGCATTTTTGGCTTTAAAAAGATGTTCCTAATATTTGTCCCGAATTGTGGAATATCTTGAAATTTTGTAATTGTTTTTTCTAATGAGAAATTTCAGTGCGATTGTGAAACTTTAAAAAAAAATTAGATACTACTAACCGATGAGATTTAGGGTTAAATCTGGCAAGATTAATGCCAAATGTTGAAAATTTGTTAATTAAACACCAGATTCATCCCTCCTATTAAAAGCATTTGCTTGTTGCTCAGTTACTTCATGTAACAAGAAATTTACTGTATTAATTAAATTTTACTTTAATTAACATGTGCTTTTTACGTTTTAAACAATATACTTTACTACAGTTTGAAATTTAAAACTTCTAAAGTTAGTAGCATTGCAAAAAATCAGTATTAGGTATGTAGGGGTCTACCCAAAACCGAAAAACATGGCAAGGGGTGCATGAGACAAAAAAGTTTGGGAACCTTTGGTTTAGATCAGAGATAGTTAACCTTTTCTGGTCTGCCGCCCACTTTTGGCAATTTTACCAGGCAAAATTTCATTTTTACCCAGCAATAATATATTTATTTATTTAAAGATTTTAAGAAATGTTATTTTTCACAAAATTCATATTTTATTTTGAAATGAACAAAAAAGAAAATTCATAAAAACGAAAATTAAAAAAGTTATGCAATCAATGAGCTTGAGCTTGATGCTTCGAAATTATTTCATTGATATCTGGTTCAATTTTTGTTAAAAATAACCGAAGATCTCCCCGTTCTGTAATGTTCAGTCTATTTCTTTGTTTACTCATAATATTATTAACGGCACTAAAACCGGATTCTACCAAATATGATGTTGGAAATGGAATTAATATATTTTTCATGTTTTCCCACATTTTCGGGTATAACTTGGGCATTTTTTTTATTTTGACAAAGTTTAGCAATTCCATGCTTATTGAACGAATTTTTGCTTTCTTCGTCGTATTTTAGTTCTAAAATTTCCTCTTGGAAAACAATATCAACCTCATTTACATCCACAGTAAAAGGATTTAACATCCAATTAGAAATTTTCAAATTTAAAATGTCGTTAAATCTGACTTTCATATCTAATGCAAGTTGTTTAATATGATCACTAAACCTTTCGATTTCTTCTGGTGTTATATCTTCTTTGATAGAGAACAAATTTGGAAATTGATGAAATTCTTTTTTCAAAAGGTTACGACGAAAAATATGCAGTTTTTCTATAAACAACGATACAGTGTTTTTGCAACAAATAAGTGTTTTAAATGCGCCTTGAAGCTGCAAATTAACATCTTCAAATCGTTTAAAAATATCTGCCAGATAAAAAGCATCATTCTTCACGATTTTCAATTCGTGACATAAATCAATTTCGTCATTTTCCTCTAAGAATTGTATTATGCTGGCATATAATGCTACAAAACGTGTTAGGCACACACCTTTTGAAAGCCACCGGACTTCCGTGTGTAAAAGTAATCGAATGAATTGTTCATCATTATTTTGGCACATCTGTCGAAATATTCTATCATTTTTAGCATTACATTTAATCTTGTTTACAATTTTTATAATTAATTTAATGAGGAGTGCAAACTTGCACTTAAAGACTTCGCTACAAGATGTTGTCGGTGTATTACGCAATGAATACATAAAACATTTGGTACTACTTTTTTTAGGTGTGCAGTAAATCCACGGTAACATCCAATCATCGATGGTGCTCCATCAGTAGCGCATGCAATTATATTGTTCAACGGTATACTGTTCTTTTCAAAATATGTTTTCACAGCATTAAATATGGATAATCCTGTTGTATCTGTAATTAGATTCACTGCATATAACATTTCTTCTTGCAGTTCATTATTTTCATCTGCGTATCGCACATAAACCATCAATAAAGCATTATTGTCCACAATTGTAGACTCGTCCAGTTGTATGGAAAATGAAGTTTTTTTAAAATTGTTACGAGTTTTTTTTTCGACATCATTTGCCATTTCCTCAATTCTTTTTTTAACCGTGGTATCACTAAGCGGCAATGTTTTTAAAATATCCGTTTCCTGGTGCATTACCGTACCTATAAATTCTTAATACACGGTATTATCAATGATTCTCCAATTCCATAATTTTTTCCAGTTTTTGCGATTAATTTCGCCATGTGATAAGACGCTAATAATCCGCCTTTATTTTTAGAACATTGCTTCTCAATTAGCGACTTCATTGTAGGACGATTTATAAATTTTCTGCGCAGTTCTTGAAAATATTCATTCGGTTTATTTTCATATTCAGGATGTTTTGTAGTAAGATGATCTCTTAACCGACTTGGTTTCATTGCTTCATTGGAAAAAGATTTCTGGCATAAAAGACACATAGGAAGCTGTTTGTTATGTGGTGCTTCTATAAAACCCATATTCAAATATTCTTCAGAATATCCACGCACATATTTTTTTTTTTGAGACATTTTTCACAAGGTTTATTTTTTTTTTTTGAAATTTATTTGATTCAGCCCTTCGACACTTGCAATGATTGACTGAACAACTTGCAGTGGTTGATTGAAGTGCATAATATTTAGTTTTTTGCCTGTTTGTTTGACTGAGTAACGGGAGTTGGTCTTATTTGAATACATGTAAAAAAAAAAGAATATGTTGAGTTTTTTGTCTGTTTGGTTGCCCGAGTAACGAATTTTGGTTTCGTTTATTTGAATACATACTTGTTAAAGCTCGCAATAAAGAAAAGAGAAGAAATTAACGCCACAAAGTATGCAAAGTGTTGGTAAAAATAGTAATAAAAAAATTAAGGAAAAATCTAGGAAGATAAATTTTAAAAAATACAAAATCAGAATTTTCGTAGCGCCCACCAAAAAAGGGGCTAGCGCCCACAAGTGGGCGATACGAACCAGGTTAACTATCACCGGTTTAGATGATGGAATGAGGTGGAGAGGCTAGAAGCAAGCCGAGACCAAATTTGTAGAGAGTTCAATTTAAAGCCCAGCATCACGTGTAACTTAAGGAAACTGTTCCAGAGGATACTGGATCGGATCGAGATAAAGCATGGGCAAGGTCCAATAGCAACGACAGCCAGAAAAGATCGCCATTTGTCGATTATAGCGAGGCGTAACAGAGGGGCTACAGCTTCTCAGCTCTGTCGTTACGTGTATGCAGCCATAGGAACCCGTGTATCCAGGGTGACTGTTTCAAAAAGACATGTGAGAGGGTTGTTTGCGTCTCTCTCACGTTTACGAACAGGAGAGTCTGTTTAACATGGTTCAGACAGCATAGAGATTGGAGTATGGATCAATGGGCGACCGTTCTGTTTACCGATGAATCCCGTTTCAGCCAAAACACCGATTCTTGCCGTACTTTCATATGGGGAGAATCAGGGAACCGCAACCTAACCACCAATGTCCGCGAAATCGACAATTATGGCGGAGGAGGTTTAATGGTCTGAGTTGGATGGCCGTACACCTCTCTAATGTCATTGAAAGAGGCTCTGTGAGGAAAAGGGACGAGGTCTTGGAGCCCTATGTTCGCATTTTCAGGGATGCGTGTGGCCCCGAGTTCATTTTATTGAATGACTAGCTGACCCGGCCACGCATTGATGTGGCTTTGTTTTAATACGTTAATTCAATATTATCCTCAGATATTCAATGTAGTCAAATTAATCTTCGTTTATAATTTTGGAGGATTGAAATAAAGTATAAAACCTATAATTATTTTAATTTTGCATTTCATTCATCTCCTATTTATTTTAGTGTAGTGTAATGCATGAATCACTAACGAAGTCGTTAAGTAACAACATATGAAGATTTAATTTTATAAATGTGGTGAATAACGTTGATTCTTTGCAATTTTAAAAATTATTTTTATCATTTTAAAATATAAAAACAAATAATTTTATACAACTAATTGCTAATCGGTGCACAATATTTTTCGGTAACCCGTTTTTTGCTAACTGAAATAGACTGAACGGTTTTCGCACACGTGAGCATGTAACATCTAGTTGCCCTTTAGAGAAACATGGATTATCTAAGTCCAAGTATCAAATGAATATTGTTCGGGTTTCATATTCATTTATGGTCATCGCGAAAGCCAAACGAATCGGGAATTGAAGCCTTTTGAATGGTATTAGAGATTCTGACGGTATCAGTGGAATACGTGGCAACAGATTCCGTAGTAGCAGAACCGAATTTTCATTTAAACTTTACAGACAAAATGTTTGCTTCGAAAAGTTCCCGGTATAATTCTTTTGATGATCAAACGTGCACCGTTGCATTATCTAGGTGAATTTAAGTTACGCAGATAATAACCAGGAAACCAACCGAAGATCATGTGGTGACATTCCTGATACATCTAGAGAATTCAAAAACTCGGTTGGAAAATTTACGGTTTTGTTTCATCAACAATAGTGTCGATTGGTTTAAAAGGCGTTGGATCAACTGGCAACAACCCTGTGTCTGGAAGTTTATTTCATCACAATATCAACATTTTTTCTGATTAAGTAACAGGA